>CAJVPI010000198.1:0-43412 GCA_910592345.1 Paraglomus brasilianum
TCTGATTTATTCGCGGTTCACTGTAGGGATAACGAGACCGACGATCAGCTAAACGGTATTTAGGATAGTTAAACCACTCGATGTAATAAGGTGTATTATATATGCTAGAATAGATATACTGTAAGCATAAGCTATTTATCAAATTATTTATTTGTTAATTATATATATGCTTTCTTTATTAAGGATTTATTGGCTAGTAACAACACCGTTAGCAGGTGTGGCTAATAAAGACGGCAAATAACCTGCTCAAATATAATATCTTTTTGCCTAGTTTGTTTGACAAATAGCAGTTAAACCATAACACATAATTTCCGTGTAATATTATTTGTGACGATAGTAAAATTTCGTAGAATTTGATTTGTTGTGACGCGTAATATTAATGATTATATAATACAACATAGTTTTCGTTCGCGTCTTTCCTCTGAAGACTTTAGTTCGATTAAAGATTAATTCGTTTTAAATTTTGACTTTACTTCATCGCTTCGCTTGTTAAGAATGTCTTATGAAATCAAATTATTTACAATGACAATACTGTTTCGGGGGGGGGTTTTTTTTTGCCCGTGCAGCCGAATTGTATATTGTAAACCATCCTCTCTTGAGAATACACGATTGAACGTTTATACGTTGTGATACCGCAACGATAATTATGACCTATTTTTCTGCGCAGCTCCGACGGTAATACGATCGACGTCAAGAAACCGATTATTTACATCGCAAAGCTACGCGTCGCAGTAGTCAAAAAAGTTGACATGCGTGTCAGAAAAGTGAATCTGACATGAGTCCGGTCCGGATTACTGTTCAAGCCAATAATTATAGCAGTTGCTAAAATTAGTACTCGAAATATATAAAAGTAGCGTAGGAGTCAGCTAGTTCATTGTGTTCGCCAGTGTTTGATTACATTTATTTCATTCCAATTCCTTAAATACTGTTAATAAGCGAGTAACTGATTATATACGATTGATATTCTATTCCCTAAATTATTCGATATAGCCATTGTAACCACTAATTGCTTCTCAACTTGCCCAAGATTTACAATAATATCAGATATACACACTTTTAACGCAGAGAAGATCTCTTAGAGTCCTTTAATGATTGCAGCTTACTTCATTGTTATCATCTCATCTCATATGCATTAGTCCCAGTACATACAAGTGCGTTTGAAATATGGTTTGGCCTGAACAAATTCCATTCGAATCAAGAGCGTGTGTAAAAAATGTCTTTTTTTTTTTCGGACCATTTATCTCGCTAACTGTTAAATATTACAAGGCTGGGTTTCCAAAGTATTCCAAAAGTAGGAATGGCTGGCGTACCCCTTACTTGAACTTTATATCTCACCATTTATTCGCACGGCTGATTAAATTATTCATTGGTATTTGTTTGTCGTCTGCCTATTTATTACTTGAGTATTAATCCGGGCGTATCCATTATATCAAGAACTTCCAAGTACTCGAACAATCTATCTCTGTCAGTCCATTGCGAATAATCGACAATATCAATACCGTTCAATACCAATGTTCTTAATAACGAACAATGCTCCAGTGTCAACTTTTTCAGCGGATCCAACCATGCGTTTCACACCGTCTTAATCTAACACTTCCAGATGACGAAGCGCGCATAACAAATTATCAAGGCCTCTTGCCGTTATTTGTGATGCATTGATTTTACAAAGTGTCGCCATACAAGAAAGAGCCATGTTACTGAGATTTATGTCAGCCATACCCGCTGTTTCTCCCGTGTACCCCCGATACGTCTTGGGGATAACTCCAAATGTTTCAGGGTCGTAACTACTTGTGTCGGTAGCCCAAGAAAGCGAGCTGACCAACACGTATCTCAGTGCTGGAATATTCATATCCGTTCGAGTTCTGTCAGCTGCTAATGGCCATCGCTGCTTGTACATTTTGGTGGAATTGTAGACATGCCAATGATAGTGATCGCAAAGTTCTCGATGTTTGTGGTAATTCAAGTTCTACCGCCTTAACGCCAATTTGCAATGTGGTATTGTGCTTCATTCATAAACGCGACTTCACGCGTGCGGGATTTCTTGTATCGCTAAAATATAAAAAGCACAACCATTATTTGCTTTTCTTATTCGTGATATAAAAAACATACATGTTATCCAATCTAGTGCCCAAAGTATCGAATCTGGTGGTCAAAGCATTCATCGTTGTTTGGATTGTGGCGGGTAGTTTTGCGCCTAAAAAAAACATAATCAGAATTTTTTTTACGAAGTCTCTTAAGCATATTTTTTTTATTTACCATTGAGATAATCGAAATCATTAGAGAAAGTTTCTTTCTGTGGGACTTGCACCCAAACGTAATCGAATTTTTACGTGACACAAACGCCTCACGCGTCTGCAGACTGTATCTCTTTTGATGACTCAGATAGATAAATATACCAAAATTGGTTAACTTGCCCATAGTTCCGAGAATAAGCGCCCACTTTAACTATTACTATAGGAGGTGTTTATTTCCGGAACTATACGGTAGAACAATTCAATCTCTAGTCGCTCCAGGGCTAATAATAAATAAAGCAACTTTAAGTATGACGTCCTTATGACCCAGTTGATGCAGATGCATATAAAATAGAAGTCAATTAGTGTCAACTATTGAACTCTTAAACTTTCTTATTATACAGTATATGATCCACAAATATGTGATATCGTGCGCCCAAGATATCAATTTAACAAATAACATGATCGTGGCCTTATGAAGTTAAGTGCAACATTTAATGTCCCAACTAGTGAGACTAAAGTTACTTGACTAAGTTATCTGTACGCATTTCTTGCAATTCAACCGATGGTAGGTTTTAAATGCAAATTCAGCACATGGGCAATATTAGTATATTAAGTAGCGTCTAGCTGTCAATAGTGTGCGTATCAAGAATGATTCAACGAAGAAATAGACTTTTGTTTGCACGCGATCTTCAAAGGTTTGAGGATATCGCCGGTCAAAAATTGAACTCGAGCGGGAATCATACTAATAACTTACACATTAAACATGGAAAAAGTTCTATTGACCTAAATCTCATCCATATTGACCCTCAGTTGTTCAAATCATTATCTTCTCCATCTAACACGCTACTTCAAAGTCTATTTACTATAATAACTACGTTTGCTTAAACAGATTAATGTTAGAGAGAAGAGTCTTTCAGATGTGGGGAGAAGAGAAGAGTTATGGCGATATAGTGAGAGTAAAGGGTTACTTTAAAAACTATCGAAGTGGTTTCTACTGTTCCTGATGATATATTAATTGTTTTATATAGTAGGCATTCTGGCACTTCTTCAGTAATACTAGTGGTTTGGAATTCTTTGTAACTAATACTAAGCGTAAATCGTACGTTTCTTGTTTATCTGTTAGACTTTCATATGCAATATGTCTTACACTGAAACGCGTATCTACATATTTTCGCTTACTATCGCAGCAACACATCGTTGTAGTGGAGAATAAGTCTATCAATTCTAAGTTGTTAATATTAATATACAAGTATGCTTTTAATAATGTCTTTATTAAACCATTTGACAGGGTCGGGTCGACTCTCATTTTGCGAGATTAACATTAGGTGATCAGCAAGCCAAATTACTACGAGAATATAATTTCTTAAATGATAAATGTTCGAGTATTTTCTAATACTGTACTATTGTATAATTGGTTAATATAAAAAAGGGTTGGTCACGTGGAATTCACAACGCTACGAAATCATGATTAGTTTTCATACTTCTAATAAAAGTCCCTCGCGATAGTAGTTTTCATACTCATTCCGAGTACTTTTCTCCAATACAAATCACTCTGATGCATTTGTTATTTATATTTAATTATTCTATAATACAAATAATAAAGATGTTTTTATTATCACAATAGATAAATTACGTCCTGAAGGACTAATATTATATCCATTTATTGTTGGCGCAATGGTTATCCAATTACAGATGTGGAGGCTAAGCCTAGAAGAATCAAAACAAAGAGAAATGGGGATATGTTGATTGATAAGGGACAGGCATCCTCAAACCTTAATTTTCTTTTCGGAATTGCAAAAATAACTGTAGTAATACTTGCGTAACTAAAGTCAATCGGGGACATCATAGTTTTGTGGCGCTCGAACTTGAAGTAGCACATTATTAATGTCGATCATTAGCCTTTAAAGTATTAATTGTGAGACCAACCCGCCTGTTAACATCACGATATCACAATATAAACCAACAGCATATTATGTAATAGGAATGCTTCACTTGAGAAAAGGTCTACTCTTTGGTCTGGACATATCTCGAGCTTTTTTTCATATGAAAAAAAAGGCTCGTGAGAAAGTTTGATGAACTCGTGTAACTTTATTTACAAATGTTTAGACGGTGGTCACCAATAAATGAAATTCCCCAAATAGGTAGTATTGCATTGATAACGGAGAATATTCCAAGTTAGCTCAGAAGCACACTTTTATCCTCTAATTTTCATCAAAAAATTAAAGCCCATTACAAGGTTGGGTATCTGGCCAAATAGAAGCCCGCTCATACAACTCTTTCTAACCCTTTATGGGGAATACTGACAGTGACCCGGACCATCCCTATGACATCATTACTATAAATCTAACATTGATGGTAATTGTTCATAGTCATATTGTAGTAAATACGTAAACGTCTCTATCAGCGTTGTAATTAGTATTGTCATTGCTTTTACTCCCATAATCGGATCGATAATAATCAAAACCTGTATTTTGCTCTTTATCGCACTGCTTTTATGCCCTTCATAGCAGTGTTGGCAACCAGTTCTGTACCTGTGTAAGTGTGCCTTTTTTATTTGTTTGTGGTGCAATGTCGACAATCACTTTAAGAAAAACTAGCCCCCCAATTTATTGTATGTTTGTAATACCCAACAGGGCAAAACGTCGTTATTGTTTGCGTGCGTGCGACATGCTTGCCCTTTATTAGACCGCTTCTCGTTTATACCGCCCTCCGTGCTTGAACTCCCACGCCACGCCTTTAGGTATTCCAGACAATAAAACCCATCTTGGCTGACCAAGACACCCCCAAAAACTCCATGGCTCTCTTTACTCGGACTCTTTGCACAAGCAGTATACGCCATTTGTCTCTTTTCACCCGCCCTCTGCTCTCCACTTCTCATCGTACGTTTATCTCTTCCGCTATACCGCCTACAACTTACGAAGCTGACAAAGACTACTGGCTGCTAAAATCTACTCTCGATGATATACGTGCCAAGTATGGCCTCTCTGGCGGTTCTCGTATCAAAGACCACAACCTCGATGCCCATTCTGATCTCGAAATCGATATCACACCTCCCGCCGATGTTAAGAAATTGGCTCAGATTAACAATTTGCTCGAGACGGCGTCAAAAGATTTCCAGTGGTTTATCTCAGAGACCGAAAACAATAACAGGGTGAACAAGAAAGTATGGCTGGCGGAGGATGACGATATGAGTGGGAATATGGATGAAGCCATTAAAGCGTATAGGGAGAGTACAGTAATGGCAAATAGTGCGCTTCACGTGTACGATTTGGAAGAGTCGATTGAGCAGAAACCTCCTGGATTCCAACATGTTCATTAGTGCAAGATGTAAATAAGTACAAGAACAAATGTAGCGAAACCAAAATCTGTCATCTATGATCGAGCCTATACTGGATATATTCGTATTGCAAATTGATTATTTTTCACCCCTTTTTCTTGTATATACTTATGCTTTGTGTCGAATAAAGCTGTTGTTGTTAATTCTATACATGATCTGCATGATCTTATGACCAGCTGCAAACTAAAATATGTCAATGAATATTCTATAAAATCGAATGTATGTTACACTAGGCTTCAAACAATCGCTATTATTGTATTGTCGATATCCGGAAAAAAGAGTCATATTTGGACAGCTATTATGTTCATTATCATTATGTAAATTTTTGCAAGGCAAATAACAATGACTATCAAAGAACCAACTTGAGATAGTGCTTCGCACGTGATGAAAATATTTTTATGACCCCTTTTCAAAAATATTTATGCTGTGTATATGATCACCAGTCTTATCTATAGTAGTAGTTATTGATAAAGCTCAGTGATGGCATACCATTGGCATACCAGTGCTTTTAGCAATCTGAAAAGTTCAAGCCAACAATATCTAAAGATATACTGTACACAGGATCGATTAACCAAACAAGTTCCTTTAAGCGGGATTGCAAGAGCGTTAAGCTGTCAAGGGTTTTGGTACTATTATACCGAGATCTATCTTTTTGACATAACATATGGTTCAATGAATTGAAGGAAATGTGCCAATGGGAGAGATAATTTGCCAATGGGGGAACAACTCCGATTAGTCCCTTCTTACTTTAATTATCAAGCTCAGTTAGTACGTGTATTTACACTCTTAGCTTCTAGATTGCAGGAGCTGGCCTCGATATTTTTCCAATTGCAGATTTTATCGATTACTGGTTGGCATCCTAACCGCAATATGCCAAAAGACATACTCTATCTAATAGATTACAGCTTATCATAACAATATACCATCGTATACTTTACGGTGTGTTTATCCACTTACAATTTTATCGTAAGAATAAGACTCTAGATGAATTGATAGCAATGGTCAATTTATCGTAGATATCCTTTTTATCGCGTGTCAGGTGATTGCTGTGGAAGAAATTAATTCAACTTGTCTGGACTTGCACCTGAAATGACATAAGAAGCTGGAAAATCATGTCCTTTTGGGAAGGTTTGCTTGGTGGTAAAGTGTTGATGCAGGCACAATCCATATACCAATTTTACTTTGCATTTATGGATGTAAATTTTCTTATTTTTCTTAATTTTCATTATTTTAGTAACTGAATAATAAAAGGCACAGTAGTGTTGCAATCTAAATCAACCATTCAGTAACTCTTATTCACTCGAGAAGTTTTATTTTCAATAGTAAGCCTCAGGGTCTCTTAACCTTATATTGTCCATGGCACTGACAAACTTCAGAAAAGGAATTTTCATTCTTCTTTCATCGATTAACTTGTTACTTACCTTTTGGAGACATGTAAGAATTGATATTCAAATAGGATTGTTTAATCATCACTCGTATTCGAAAATGTTCTAATTTTTAATAATCACGCGTAGTCACGGAATGCACGTGAGTGATATATTTTACTCCATCAGAGTATTGCTATCTTTTTAACCATTATATAGGGTAGTGCCCTCATCTTCCCATTCCGCAAATAAATCTCCTCACTGGCCTAGATTTTGGATCCTGCATCAAAATCAATCTATCGGTATATCGATGATCATTTTCGTAGACGTGATTCCTGTTTAATTATCCAGAAGACAATAACTTACTTTGTTGCAAGATTAAGGCTTGTCATTTATGGGTGGATTTGGGAGGAGTTCGGATTTATCACTAACTGAATTGTCCCCGTTTGAATACTACCGAACATTTTCTCACCACAACTTGGTTCCCGATTTGATCTTCATGCCATGACCATATGATCAATTATAAATCGGATGAGTACAATTTAGTAGTAGGGATGTCTTGTGATATCCAATTTGAAAATCTTTATTAAGTAGCTCATAAAGAACCAACCGTGTTAAACTTTCAAAGTTATGTAGGGGAGACGGAGAAATTCTAATAATAGCAGTAGCACTAGCGATAATAGTAGCAATTATGGCCATAGAAAGAAAAATGCTTATGAGACTTCGTAAAAAGAAACCTGATTATGTTATTTTTCAAGCGCAACAACGACAATCTAACTTGGACATTTCGGGACTCTTGACCACAATCCAAATAACGATAAATGCTTTGATCACAAAGTCGATACTTGGGATGGCAGATTGGATACTTTGGAGAGCACTTGGAAGATATATCGTATATTTGGACATTAGACTGGATAACGTGTATGTTGTCTTTTTTTGTTTGTATCACGAATGAGAAAAGTAAGTAATAGTTGTACTTTTTATATTTTAGCGATACAAGAAGTTTCGCACGTGTACTAAATTTAACATTGGCGAATCAATCGCCGCGCTTTGAGCAATGATAGGTGTGTATCCTAGCACAATTTCAACTTTATAATAATTTATAAAGGTCCAGCTATAGACCTCTTGAGGTTTTATGGATTACAAACTACTGGATCTGTCAAAGCTCGACGCATACGCGTTGCAAAATACCTTGGAGCTTGACTATTATAACCATGCGACTTATTTTTGAAGGTCACAACTTTGTGTAATAGCCAAATCATAGGTCTTACTGTGTAAATATAAACAGTCACATGGATTGGGGGGTGCTTATTTTTGGAACTATACGCGTAGATTTCAACTAGTTTTTAGTGTGTTCTGATCCTTTATTTCACATACTATTATTAATAAACGAGTAGTTGTTTATACTCTGAAATACTAATAAACAATATTGATAGCTTTTCATTTGATGAATGGGTTAATACATGTAATAGAAAGAGATGGCCTTTAATAAATGGCGAGAAAGTTAGAGATGTTTTGCTAAGAATGACGCGAAAAGCAATTGACAAATCAATAAATTAAAAATATAAGGAAAGACTCTGAGCACTATAAGGTATTATATTTTTATTGTTATTTCTTGATATTCGTACGTTAACAAAGGGATGTACGCGTGTAGGTTTGTCTTTCGTCAATAATTGACTTATCATCGAAATTTGGTGGAGGGATGCATACCTGGTTTGGTTAGGTCTGAAAGTGGGGTGTTCGCATAAAACAAAGTTTGAGGAGACATTTATTAAGATCGAAGAGGTACATAAAGTTTATTGATCGTTATAATTCTGTACACGTAAACATTCATCTATATCCATTCTATCAATAAATATTGGGAAGCGCAGGCGTAATTGGATAATATAAAGAAAGACCCAGAGATGATACGCGCCATCAAGTATTAAAATATATTATTATGTGTACGTATGTTATGTTATAGTTTTTTTAAACAAATTTATTCCTAGAATCGATATGCTTTTAGAAACCCCATGCTCTTTTGTTGATAGAGAAGGTAGAAAAAGAATTTGACAAAAATTGAATTTATTATAAAAGTTGCAGGCCTATATTTTCTAATGATCACAAGATTGATGATGAGCGTTTTGTTGTTAGCTTTTATAGTCGCCGGAAGATAAATTTGAGGCACGAATATGTCACACTCAAATTTGCGACACCATTAAAAATAATTAAAGATCGCAGTAAGGCTTGAGAATGAACAAATGTATACTACTAGACAGCTATCTAATGAACAACATTTTCGAAGAAGCAATTGAAGATTCAGCGATATTGGTTTACAATCGGCTGGTAAGTCCGTTATTAAACAAAATGCAACAATAAACGCTAATAGTACGCTATAAGCTAATTATGTATTAGCAACTTTTTGCAATTCACTTACTTGATTAAGGATTGTACTTCAGTTTAAATGGACCAACGTTTAAATTTCCTGCAGTATTGAGGTATTACGAAGCTCATTGGAAGTTCTATATCTCTTGAAGGTAAGCCAACTGGTCTTGAGGGTTTCTGCATGGGCAGTAGTATTCTACGTTAATAATGACACTATTTTATACTAGTAAGGCTGTCAATAAGGCTAAATATTTGACTTGCAATAGTGGCAAAAATACTTACATCAAGATTATTTAAAGCCTCAACACTCTGAGATTAATTATACAACTCCCCACCATATTCTAATTACTGAAATACTGTATGACGGTGAAGAAGGAAGAATTAATTAGGAAAGAGATGGTATCGCATATAGCTTGAGTATTATAAGTAAAGAATGGTTAGGGGGTGATCAAAGCCAATGAGAAGTTATGCTGTGAGATTGAGCCCATTGCTCCGTAATAGAAAGAAATTGCAATTACAAGAGGCTAAACAATGTCTTGCGTACTTGAAATATTATTCTACGAAAAGCTTTGTCCCAACCCAAACAAATATATAGAGATTAACTAAATTTGAAATGTAAGGAGTTTTTGCGTATGAATTACTACTTTGCTTCATCGATGACAAGGTATATAAAATTTCGGTTAATATTTCAGGATAAAGTTTATTATTATTATGTAACATTTTTTACGAATAATAAACGTTATTATCTTTGGTTCAATATTTATATTTGGTAAATAACCATTTTCTACTAACGTATGGCGGATGTACGGTAAAAGATTGCGGGTATATAGAATTTTAATAAGATCTATATCTTTCGGTTTGCTTTTTTTGATCACGATCGGTGATGTCATCTGTAATACAAATTATTGCGATAATAATGGGTGACCCGCTAAATTCAAACGCCAATTTTAGCCTTCATTATAACCATCTAAATGCAACCCTTTGGTGCGATCTTCGAAAATATATCTTGTCAATTTTTCGCCTTTTGTGTGATAACATAATGGACACCATTCAAACTATTGACGTGTGCCATCTCCGCAGGAAAATAGTACATTTATTCTGCTGGTTTTTGCTAAGACATCTTTTAGCATACTTTTCCGCCTTTGCCAATTTATCAAAAACCCGAGGAACTAATTGGTTAAGTTAATTTTCTGATAATATGTGTTGAGGAGGATATTGAATCTTATCTGGGTCGACATGCATGAGTTTTTCTCTCTCAAATTCATATTCTCCATCTAGCTAGTATAAAACTGGTTTGTTCTCAGAGACAACAAATTTTGAATTGTAAATAACGTCATTTACCATTTAGCAAGTTTTGTATTTTTTTTTTTCCGTCTTTCCGAACAATTAATCTCTGAGATTTAAGCTTAACTTTTTCGAAGAAAAAAAAGAAAAAGATAATTTATTAAATTACATATTTCACGCACAATAAATAAATTTGCGAAAGTGGAAGAGAGTTTCTAATGTGGTAGATCCAGCATTCGTGCACCGAGCAAACAAATATAGAATTACTGGAGAAATTAAATCGTGAATAGACATAAATTGTACAAATGAGAGAACTTATGCAAGAGTTAGAAAAATGCGAAAAAGAGCTAATCCGGCAAGATTATAAGGTCTTAGACCAAGAAAAATCTCAAAAATTAAATATCAGATATATGAAACCAACTGAGATTGGTTCTCAAGGAAATAAATAAAAATGAGACAATTACAATTAGGAAAATTAACACAACGAGAAAAAAAAACTTAATCATCATTATACTGTATTCCTAGGAACAATAGTTACAATTGAACGAGAATCAAAAATGCTCTCAAAACGACTGAGCAATGATTCAGCACAATCAATGGAAAATGCAGATAACTATTCGTGATTGCGGGGGATGACAGGATGTTAATGCAGATATGTTAGTTGGATGGCACATAATATAGAGGATGTACGCCTTCTTTGCAATAGATTTAAAAGGTGGGTCAATCACGTGTAAAACTATATCAAAAATATACATGGAAGTGTTGCGTCTGAGTTTGGGACCTGTCTCAGTTCAGAACCCAGTTACTCAATCTAGAACTCAGAGCTGAGACAGGTCTCCAACTGAGGTACAACACAAGATACTAATTTAGAACTAGAAGACCGAATTAATTTTTTTAAATTCAGGAAATTTTAGATCTACATATACACAACATCAACAATACAGGGCAGGGTATGAACTACCAAAGTTTCGTGGATTAACGGATTCAAGAGATTTATTAGAGATTTTCGCCAATGACGTGAATGTGCTAATTATGATCCGGGTGCTGGACATAGTATGCGAATGAGAATTTTAAAATTGTCTTGAAGGCGATGACACACTGACTTACTGTCTGTCGTGAATAATGGTTAATTGACTAACGCGTATCTTTGATTAAATTTGTCTTTCTCATGCTTTTCGTTAATAAATCAAGAAAAAAAACCAGCCCTTGCGTTGCTTTGCACACCACAGGAACCACAAACAAACATTCCCACTTTACAACTTCAATAATAGAATCTTTCTGGAAATAATTCCAAAAGTTGCAGCCGAGGTTGGTGATATTTTGGAAGATTTGATGATGAATTAAGCTGAAGACTTTTAAAGAGACTTTAGTTTCTTTGCGCGAAACCTCAAGGACAATGTGCGTACTTATTTATAGAAATAACACGCATTATCCTGATATTAATATATTTCTCATTCAGTGCAAAGATTACTCTTGCTTTAACACGATTGAAAGTGTTGTTGACAAAATCTCTGATTTAGAGAAAATAAATCTTCGTAAGCAATCCCGAGGGGAAAGGACAAGCGAATTTTGCAATATCTTACATATGCGATTTACTTGTATATCACTCACAAAAATCGCTTACTTTATTGTGAATCGCCAAGTATTAGTAAAATAACTGGTTGAACCTTTGATTTTACTATGTCGTAGCGTAATTCTCTTTTTACTTTGTTTAGTTCACAAATGAAATTTGCGCTTATATCCATGTGTACTTCTTGCTGCATAAGAGACGATTTCAATTTGTCAATTGATTTGATGGCTTAAAATTTGGGGATGCATGCATGCAACGTTCTTATTGGTCAAAAATTTTTATTGCATTTAGTTAATGGGGAGCGATCTTCGGAATAACGGGTAAATTTACTATGTCGGATAGCGGTAACTCGGGATTTTATAGTGTGCTTCAGTACATCGGGGTATTTCTAATAGATTTGGCAGTGTGCTTGAAAAATTGTTAGTAAGATTATTCAAATAATCACGTGAGACAATTGTAATTGAATCCATGTGACTAGTCTTATAGTTCGAATAAAGCTTTTTCGTGTAAAACGTCACAACTTGTAACTAGCTCTTATTGAGCCGTGTCTTATTAAACTAAAAGTGTGTTATATATATTCTGATATCCTTGTTAGATAAATATATATGCATGAATACGGCTCAGTCCTGGAAAGATGGCGGACATCACCATAATAATAACAATAGGACGGGGCCGCTTTCCGAATTCACTTTTAATACGCCGCTTTTCCAATACATTAGCTCGAGCGTTTTTTGGCGCACGATTTGTCATAGCAACCAATCAGTCTACGTTTGGATGTTTGAGTACTTTCTAACTGGTATGACTTATCAGTAATTACTTGAAACTGAGTAATATATAATTTATTATATATATTATATTTGTTTACCCATAATAAAATTTGCTATCCCTGATCATTACCTATTTTGTGGAGCAAGCATCATCATGAGTATATCACCATGAGGCTAAAGAAAAGCTAGAAATACAAATATGGCAATGTTTGTATTTTTCTATGAGAACTTATAACATCCTTATCTTTTGGCAACCTGCCATTCTGTGGAGAAGCATTGTGTAAATCAATTCATTCTCAGTTTATAAACACATGCTCCTGCATATATTAGATTACATAAAATACAGTTGCCCTTTACGTATAAAGAAATGCTTGACACGTGAGCACATCGACAAAATGAATTTTGAAGTTTCACAAGGAATATCATGGGATAATCGACGTTGTCCCTTGTTAGACAGTTTGTAAAGGTCTTTTTTCAAAACTCGTATGGATGTTGAGCTCATTGGAATCGTAATGGTATACGAGTGTTAGTATATATTACTAGATATACTGATAAATGTAACACTTATAGATACAATGCCAATACGCATTTGGCGTTCATTTGAAAGACAAGGGGTGTGAAGTTTCCAATTAGGAGTGAACAAACGTTTCATCATTGAACCTAAATGCGTTGAAAAGCATATGAGATGTGCTTGATATTAAGCCTTATATTTCTAATATTCGCATGTTAGGTAAGGGACATATCTAACCTGTCTATCATTCTATAGCCTTAATTGACAGCTTGCTCTGTGCGTTAAGATGGGGGAGGTTCTTAATACGGTTTAAAACAAAGCTATTCAAGTCCGAGTGTATTGTTTATGTACGCAGTTGCTTGTGCTATTGTTCTAATGCATAGCCTGGATGCATTGCTTGCATTGCTTACATTGTCATACCATCCACCCAATAGATTGTAATTGTAATACTTTCACCTGAATACATTGTCGTTTATAAAGTTATACCCCCATTTGAATCTATCGTCGTTTGGCATTTGTACAGTTTTTCTTAGTAACCAATATCTCGAGCTTATTAATATCGCAGAGAGATTAAATAGATGACGAATATCACCACTTCATCTGCAGAAAGCCTTTGACCTATTGCCTTTTTTAGTACTCTTATCAATAGTTAAAAAGAGCCAGCGGAAAAAATGTAGCAGAATCTGACTCATTAAGAGGCGCATGTAACATCCGCAGTCGAATACTGTGCTGATTGTGAAACTATTAAAATTATATTTAATGGTAAAATGCAATTTCCGATTACTAAAAGTTATGAAAGGAATTATGTAAGACATTGAAAAATCTTAGTTTCACAGAATTTTCTGATATGAGAATTAGGAAGATGTTGCGACGTTTATGATGTAAAATCTATCATGGGCATAAAAAAGCAGAATAAGCGCAGGCTTGTTACTTACGCTAGAATAAAAGACCCTTTCTCGGACAGGCCTGCATAGATTTGTTTCTTCGTTCGATCATCTTTAATAACCAAACTATTAAGATTTATATCTACTCCACGGTGTTTCAGTGTAACGTTTTTTGACACCCCAAAGCATCAATGATATTAGCTTCAATTCTCGTTGTCATTACAGCGTGCCATAGGACCTGCATGTTTCCTGCTTTTAGTAACAACACAAACAAATACTTGGTAGACGCGTAATGTAAGATGTCGATCACTTGAACCTTCGTCTTTAAACATTACTTAGTTATAAGATGCAACTTTAATCTTAGTCGTTTAGATTACTTTTGTTATTAAGCGAGGCGTATATGCAATCTATTATTTAATATGGGAACTTTAACTCAAATAGTCCCTTGATTATTTGTGCAACTTACGCAAATTGTGTTATTCGAAAAAGTTCGGACATCACGAGTATGTAAAATTATAAACATTATATGGTAGCACAGTGAAACGACTTGATTTCTCGATGAAAAAGGAGCTTGAGAAGCCAACTCTGTAGATTCCATATTAATATGGCTAACAATCGTGCAACTAAAAGTTTTGTTGCAAAAGCCCCAAATCTTAGTTAGAAAACAATATATAGCCATATATTGATATCTACTGACAACCAACTTTTTTTATTCCGCCCCCTTTTTGGTATACTGCGCCTAATGGCGAAATGCGATCTACAGATTATTTGGGAAGGCTGGCGCTATAAGTTAAAAAGACCAAGCCCGAACTAGATACAAATCCGCTGATCAATTAACTATCTCGTAAAGAAAAAGAATCTTCTTTCCTATACATTGTTCTGCAATTTCCGTGTGGGGATAATTAACCCGCATATAAATTTAATATCGCAACAAATGCTACCGCTTGCCCAATATTGTAACATTTATCATGGAATTCATAAATTTTGAAATGTTCAAGTAACGGTAACGTGGAACGTCTCCATTATAGGCTTGAAAATATGTGTGGAACGTATATTTAAGTAACCTTTATGTCATTTACACGGAATACCATTTTCACTTGTGTCTCACCGAAGCATAAAAAGGATTTTTATACGAATCAGATTATTTGACCAAAAAGTGGAAAGAGCCATTCGTTTTGCATATAATCAAATAGCCAAAATGGTCAAAACATAAAAAGAGATAGACTAAATAAAATGCTAGAAGCAGATAGCAATCTATAGGAATGTTATAGAGTATTTACGCTCGATTTCTTTGTTCATCTCTCCAAGGAAATTCATTTGTTTCTCCTTTTATCAAGGGTCCAATAAAACTTGTTTCTATACGAGTCTCCTTACAAGGAACATTCCCATGCCCAATTGTGGTCATTTAAGAGTTGATGCTAACTTCATTGGCCTCTCTTATGGAAACACGAAAAGGTAAGAGGACCACGTTCAAACCGATGTACTTCATTGTCTATCCGGTCATTGGGCTCCAGTAATTAGGTAATGAAAGTATTACATGGGATCACATGTGGAAAATTTTGCGCGACATTTGCTCTAATATTTTTTTCTTGTAAGGCTATGTTCCTTTTGTTGATTAAATTAGAAATTTTCGTGTCACTGAAGTTTCTTGTGGCACTATGCAGTATGCCTTTTTAATCTTGTAGATCATCAGACTTGACCGAATATGTATGTACATAATATTTATTCAGATCGCTCTCCGTAATCCCAAAGATCAAATTTCGAAAAAGGTTTTTTTAAAAAAAAGACAACACTAAAAGCAATTCGTCTTCACACTAACAGCAACAACAGGAATTATACATGATACCACTACTTTTACTCGAATGTTAGTATCTACATAGAAGAAAAGCAAATCTATACGATATATGTAGAGATTATATAAACAAATAGTATTAATACTGCCAGAGTGAGAATTAGGATAAGTATCCCAACGTCGAATTTATCGCAGGCTATGTGGTAACTGGCTACCAGAGTCAATTGTCCTTACTCTTTGTTATTTCACAAAGATCTATATATCTCCTACTCTACTCATCACAAATACAGAAAAAGCAATAACAAAAAATAAAACATATATAATAATCCTCCAATATTAGCGGTCCCCCATTAATACAATTCAACCTTTCAATTTTCTGTGATGAAGTCTTTTTTCCTCTACTTCAATCTTCTTATTTCTAATTGTACTTTTCCTAAAACTCTCTTCAAGACTGTCAACCTCAACTTTCACTTCCACACTTTCTTCCTTTATCTCTACAGTTTCGTCCCCACTCTCACTACTGCCCCGTCTATTATCGGAACCATTCTTACTTTCTACGGCCGGTTGCCTTCTATTTGGTAGTTTTTTAGCTTTCTCTAAAAATTCTGGCGGCAACAGATTGTCCTTGACTTGCGACAGCGTTTTATAGCAGCTGTTTAATGTCGCATTAACCACGCCGGCAACTTGTGCCACGTCCTTTTGTTCAAGACGGATGTATTCATCATCTTCATGCGACCGATTCCAATGCTGCGTTCTGGCTTCGTTCCACGAGTTTACAGAGAGCCAAATAGCTGCTGCCCCAACAGATAACGGACATTTGCCCGTAGTAATGTTTTGAGTGTTGGCTTGTTTGTAAACGTGGATTGCCGCGTCGAGAATGTGTGATTGGAGTCTAAGATGTTGACACCAGCGTTTCTAAATTACAGATGGTTTGACAAATCAATGTTAGAACGTTCGATTAAACAATGATTCAACTTGGTCGTCACATTATTATTTTATACTCACCAGAAACTCGGCAGAATCCACCATCTTGTTCGGTCCGTTTGCTCCCACACTCAAACCATTATTACTCAATAACTTGTTCATTAAACGATAATAAGTCCCGATCTCTTGCTTCCTAATCCCAGCTGCACTACAGATTTCCATAAAAGTTCGCGGTAATCCGTGCTGTCTACACAGAATGTACAACAATGAAGCCAATATATGATTTTTCTTCCGATGTGGTTGACGATTCTTCATCTCTTTGAACTGCTTGACTTGCTCAAACAAACATATAGTTTCGGCCCAAATATATGAAGGAAGATCAATGTTTTTTTCCCATTCGATCTTGTCAAGCTCAAGTTTCTCGTCCGATGAATCTTTCAGCGTCGATTTCCTACGCACTGCTGTGGCGGTACGTTTTGAAGATGGGGTGGAAGTAGACGTAGGATTTGAAGAAGACGTAGTAGAAATGGAAGAAGAAGAAGAAGAAGAAGAAGAAATGGCATGTGTAGAAGGCGATGGACTCGGCGACATGACAGGCTCATGTGGTTTAGAATCAGTGCTCGCACTTGATGAATTTGATCCTTTGCGAGATAGTGATATGATAGTAGCGTTGGAACTTTTTCTCGTAGGTGGTAACGTTTCTTCATTTGCCCCACTACGTTCACCGCTCTCACAATCTTTTGAATCAATACCCAGAGAACCGTTTTCTAGTGAAAATGCACATTCTTTAGGCGAGGAAACCAAGGGTTTACCCTCGGTAACAATCCCGGAAGAACTAGCGCTATTATAAATCAACATTGGAAACTGAATAACAATCTCTTCTTCAACCTCGTCTTCGGTTTCCAGTTCATCGCTGTTCCACCCAAGACTACTATCAATTGTCATTTTACGAACAGGTGACGGTGGATAACTATTCTTGTCTATGTTCGTTTTATTTGTGTCGTTGTTATCATTATTGTTATTATTCTTGTCATCGTCAGCACCGTTTTCACTGTTAACTTCATCATCAGAACAATCATCCATAGCCAAATCATCGGACTCGTCGCCTGCGCTTGCCCCGAGATCTTTTATTGTCGACGGCTCGGCCTCTTGTAGAACTTCGCGTTGACTTGTAACGAGTATCTCTCCTGGTGGATCGTCTTTGGCCGGAACCAAGTCTTTTTTTCCCAGTGAAGAAGTTGAAGATGATCTTTTTGGCACTGTAGTTGAGTTACCTGTATCGTCGGGTGCAGTCGCTTGTTCCGGATTATGTCTAACGCTTCTGTCTATATCCATTGGAACCGGCGTCGATGAAGAGGATATGGGCTCAGAAACCGTTATTTCACCGTTGAGGCGCTTGTTGTTTATCAGTGACTGAAGAATCATAATCGTTTCTTGCTCTTTCTTGGCAATTTCCTCTGCGTCAACGTTATCTTTACCAGACATCTGCATTTCGGTCTGCTGCATTGAGTGTGAATGCGGTGGTATCGGCTTATGTGTCGGTGTGCGTGGCGACGTTATTGTTGGAGATTTAACTCTCCTAATGTCATTACCGTTAACGTTAATAGGTCTTGGTGGTTCCGGAGGTGGTGCTTGTTTGTATTTTTTATGACCAGCTTCTTCTGTTATCGTAGGCATCCATGCAAAAGCACGTTTCCGCGGGATTTCGTTTTGTTGGGCAGCGTCCTGGGGAGTCAGCGGCCCATTAACATTCCCACCCTGTCCATTACCACTCTGTAGCACACTACTCTCATTCTGCTGGACGCTTCCCGTCTGTTGTGCATTTGGACTAGGTTGTCCACTAATATTATCGCTACTTCCACACCTCCCATCGTTCTCAACACCTGTTGGCGCCGGAGCTATTGCCCGTGGTAACGCGGGTGCAGCATTTGTTTGTACCGATTGTTGTGGTGGCAATAACCTATTAAGTTCTGCAAATTCCCTCAACTTCCTTCGTGAGCGTTCGATAATTGCCAAGGTGTCAGTTGACGCAGATGGGATGACGTAAGGAACAAATACAGCTCCGCCAACATCGCTACTGGGATGGTGCGGTAACGACGGTGGTCCTTGCGTCGGTGGCAATAACAGCGAACGAACAGGAGTGTGAACAGGAGTAGGCTTTGGCTCTTGCCGCGCTGGTTCTGGTCGTTTTTGCTCGGTCACACTCGCTGGTTTCGGAACAACGCTTTTCTTATCAATCTCAGCTTGATCTTGCCCAGATGGATACTGATGTCCTTGACTGTAAGCACTTGATGGTGCTGACGGCATGGCATTAGCATTGTAGGGTAAATGATCTGGATATTTTGTAGATTGATTATGCATCTGTGATGGAGGTTGCTGGGATTGTGGGGGATGAGAAGGCGATGTTTGTGCTGTAGAGGGGTGTGAATGCTGAGCTTGATGTTGAGTTTGAGTTTGAGTTTGAGTTTGAGTTTGAGAAGCCTGTGTCTGGTGTGACGGTTGTTGCGATTGTGGGAGATGAGAAGGCGATGTTTGTGCCGTAGAGGAATGTGAATGTTGTGCCTGAGGCGAATGTTGTGCCTGAGGTGAATGTTGTGCCTGAGGCGAATGTTGTGCCTGAGGCGGATGTTGTGCCTGAGGCGAATGTTGTGCTTGTGATGTCTGGGAGGGATGTTGTGCCTGAGGCAGATGTTGTGCTTGTGATGTCTGGGAGGGATGTTGTGTTTGTGGTAAGTGCTGGGTTTGAGGTGCCTGATGCTGGCTTTGAGACGGAGGGGGAGGGGCTGGCCTGATTAGACGAGGATTAGAAGCTTGAGAAGTGAATTGTAGCGGCGGCGGCGACGGTTTCGGTGGCGCTGGTTGAATCATTACGTGATGTTGCATAGATGGTAGATGATGCGTAGATCCTGGAGGATGTGAATAAGACGGTGACCTCATTGGATTTTTTATCGAACTGTTGACGTTATACTGGTTTTGTCCTTGACTATGTTGTACTGTAGGATACTGATTGTACCCTTTTTGCGACTGAATGTCAGGCATCAATGACGATTGATGACTCAATTCGCCTGGTCTATAATGACCGCCCGTTCTATATTGATTATTTCCATAACCCACATCAGTTCTCCTCGATAATTGATCAACTGAAGTTCTACGCGAAGCGTCAATGCTATTGTCTCTCCTTTGTGCAGAATCACCCATTGAAGCTCTTCGTGATGCTTGTTGAGACTGTTGATACTGATCTGCAGACGTTGGTGCGCTTGAATATAATTGAGAGTAGAATGGTGGATATGGTGTAGAGTGCGGAGTTTGTTGCGCGTATGAGGAGGGACTAGTGGGAGAAGCGGATTCATATCTGCTGCCAGTAAAAAGAGAGCGATAGTTGAAATGCGGAGAGGTGGCGGTGCTAGAATTGTTGGGGGTCGGAGTAGAAGTTGCAGGAGAAGTAGACGTGGATTGTTCTAAAGCAGACGAGCCGTTTATTAATTCTCTTATGGAAGGCAGACGCTGTGGTTGTGGCGGCTGCGGTTGTTGCTGTTGAGGTTTTTGTTGAGACGGTTGCGTCGTCTGTTGCTGTTGCTGTTGTTGCTGTTGTTGCTGTTGTTGCTGTTGTTGTTGTTGAGACTGTTGTTGCGGTTGTGAAGACTGCTGCTGTGGCGACTGTTGCTGCTGCAGCAGTTGTGAAGACTGCTGCTGTGGAGACCGCTGCTGCTGCTGCTGTGAAGACTGCTGGGATTGCTGCTGTTGTTGTGGTTGTTGCTGTGATTGTGACTGTTGCTGAGACTGTTGCTGTTGATAGTGCGGAGTAGCATAGGGAGAATGTTGGTGATGCGGTCGTAAGTCGTGATTGTGAGGTGGGTATGGCTGTTGATAAGAGTATGAAGGCGGAGGATAGTATGGAGGTTGTGGTTGTGGCTGCTGTGTCTGATGTCGTTGTTGATTCATGTTTATATGTTCCATAGTATTCTATATAATAGAGCAAAGTGTGTTGGTGATGACGTGTCTATGGTGATCGCGGAGTGTATGTATATTTTTGCGTGTGGTTTGTATGCTGGTGAGTTTTACCTTTTATAAAGTGTCAATCATCAATGTATATCCGCGATGCAAGCCCAATGGTTTAGTTAGTACTTTATACTTGAAGATGATGGTAAAGGAGGGGCGTGCGGGGCGTTTATATGTTTGAAAGGGGGGGAAAATAAGGGCGAGGTGCAATGGTCGTATTTATAGATAAATTTTTATGATGGTGTGTAAGCGACTTACATATGTATAGGCGGGACCCTGCTATTTATGGCTATCTGTGACCACATGACGTTGCATCAACCGGCAACCTGTTTTCTGTAATCGACCACTCCAATCAAAAGTTAGACGCTTCCGACTGAAGCCAAGTATGGCAGTCAGTCGTAACACAGTATATAATCTTATGATTTGCGTTTCTTATTACAACACACACATATTAATATATATAGACACATAGTGTATGTGGGGTCAATCAACAACAAGAATAGTAAATGCCATTTTTTGGTACCGACAGACCGACAGAATGTCGGCAACGTCATATTTAACAGGGCTATTGGTATGGTGTGGTGTGGTGTGGTGTGGTGTGGTGTGGTGTGTGGCTATATTGTAGCGTCCACGCTCTTTTGCTTTGCTTTGTCTGTATTATACATTTCCCCTGGACCGTCGTCGATGCGCTATTAAAATGGCTACTGACAATGATATTTAAACTGATATTTGTGTTACACGAATAATAAATGATGTAGAGAACGCAACAACAGATGAACGTATGCTATGGGTAGCAATAAGCATAATATGTGTTACATCATAAGTATCCTTTCCCTTTTATATTTCATATCTTGTATAGACAATATAAATAATATTGTATCTTTTATTGATCCATCATCTGTGCAACGTTGAATCTACCTTATTTTGCTGTTGTACTCCACAAAATCCTGTCTATCCTCCGGAGCAGACGTATTTGCTGCAACAGAATCAGGAAATGTGGCGAGGGTATGAATGAAAGATGGGAAACGATGAAAAGTGAGGAGGAGGAGGGAGGAGGAGATGGAGGAGATGGAGGAGAAGGAGAAGGAGGGGATGGAGGGGACGAAAAAAGGTTGGCTGATTACAAACACATTGTAACCGTACATATAAAAATAGCATTTGTAACAATAATAATGGGCGTAGCAGCTGTAGCAATAGCAATAGCAGTGATATAATGGTAGTGATAACAACAATACCTCGCATATCTCTTTCCATATAAATAAATACTAGACAACAGTTGTGATAATTGGCACTCTCTCTAAGCCAGAAAAAGTTTTTATGCGTTCAACAACAACGATAACGACGACAGTAGCTGCAAACACAGATAGCAATAGCTGTAGCAATAACTGTAGCAATAGCAGTAGCAATAACAGTAGCAATAACAGTAGCAATAGCTACAGCTACAGCTACAACACAGCTACAGCTACGGCTAAGAGCTACAACAACAGCTCCGACACACTCCGACACACACCATAACAGCGACAACAACAGTAACCCCACACAGCGTTTGACTATGAGTGGGTTTGAAGGATTCAGTTGCATGTGTCAACATGCTTTGAGCTGCGCAAGCGGTATTGTCTGATGTATATCGGTATAAAGGGTCTCCGAGTGTATTAGCATATAATATTATATCAATCATCTGTCTCCCTCTCCCCTTCCAATAGATAGATTAGTTGTGATACACCAATTATTTATTATTCTCACGTGATAAGGATTTCCTTCGTCTTTGGAAGAATCTAATTGAAGCTATTTCCCTAACATGGCAACTTAAGTGTAAATACACTTTACTTAATTAGGCACTGCATGAATAACACAAATACCTTAATATTTGACTATTGGATAACCCGTAAGGGAACACAACAAGAAAATACCCATCTATGGTCATTGAAAGGGCATTCTCATATATTTTAAGCAATACTATATCGAGTACATATACAGCTATCTTCGTATAACTATGCTATCCTACAAATGGAAACAAGAAGCAAGTTCCTTGTCTGCTATCTAGTCTCGTCTGCTGCCAATGTCCAACTATTATGGATGCCGACAAGATACGAGCATAAATCGCATTTAGATACATGTCTTATATGCCCGCATAGTATAAATAGCATACATAGCATACATAGCATATACAGCATATATTAATATACGCCCTGCGTGCATACTGATGATACATACTAATACCCTTAACACTAATGCTTATTTCCCTAATCATGGTACACATACCAAAATGTGTATGCATTCTGCCGAAAGCTGTGTGGCCATATTTCCAAAAAGGTTATTATTATCCGTATCTGATTATGACTAGGTGACACATCAAATATTGCAACTGCAAATGAATACGACATTCAAAACTTTTTTGGCTTGTAGTCGGAACTTGAACTCTTCCGGTTTTCACTGACATTGTCACTAAAAAAATTTTCTCTGGATAAACATTGCAACGCAACTACGCCCACCAAATTTTCAGGGGCTGATCCTTTTTTACACTATGAAATAGATAAATCGAATATTAATGTTAATATTACCAAGAACAATCGTACCACAACTTATCAGGATTTATACTTTTATCTTTTTCCCCCTTGTTTGAACCAATAAGAAAGTAAGGCTCCGTTGGTTTGAGTTGAAGTGGTAACAATGAAGGATAAAGTTTGGTGTATCCACTTTACTTATATACTGTGCGCATGTCGTAATAGAAATTAACCATTGATCGATCCTTCCCAGATAGTAATCTAACATCATATCGTACTTTTCGCTTCTTTGCATTGGTTTACTTTATTAAAGTTGTCAATTTGAGTTGTCTTTCAAATGATAATTCGAAAGCCCTTTTTTATTTTGGTATTACCGTATGCAGAAAACATCACCATGCATACATTTGTGACTATAAATCTGGTGTACTTATAATGACAATTAATATGTTGGATAAGAATAAATATAAATGTAGGCAACAATACAAATATGCACCGGTTTATGTGAAATATTACCCTACCGAGATATCTTACGTAAAGCACTTCTGTATTTACGATTCAACAGACAGTATCTCTTTACTTGAACTTTTATTGATCAATTATCTACTAGTTCATTATTTAGTAAACAAAAAAAAAAGGTTTATCCTAAACTGAAAGAGCACAAGTAAAGCGAAAAGACAATATTCTAATTCTGTCTTGTCAAATTAACCTCAGATATATCAATATTATAACTATGAAAATTCTTGATATTAATACAAAATTCGACGTGCATACAGTGTATCTACGAGTATATCTGTTACCACTACTTAATAAATACGTATGTTAAGGAATGTGTCATGTGTCTTAGCATAGCATTTAAGTATTATTATTTATCAGGCTAATTCAATGTAAGTTCTCGTTGCATTATTTCCTTAATTATACTAATTTTTTTTACGCCCCTTCCATTCTCTGCAAATACTTTCTCATTGTTTTGACCCATTAAGTCATACAATACAGTATGTATTAATGGATAATTTCTAATTGACAAATAAGATCTAAATCTGGCACTTATCTTGTTAACCTTAACTGATAGTTAGTAACTATGTATGTCGTAAATTTTTTTATTCTTATATGCACAATTTTTGCAAATTTTCTAGACGCTGTTATTACTATACTCAAATTAACGTTTATATACATTTAGGTTGCTATTTTGTGGATTTATTAAACTCTGTTTATGTTACGATTATTTAGAAAAACTGTGTTTGCTAAAACACTCCTTAGATGTAAAGATTTAAGTATTCCCATTTTCTATAGTTTGTTGCATCAGTTTTTGAGAAAAATACTATCACTTTTTTTTATGCTTTTGATTACTGTTATCATTGCCATTAATGGCAAAGTTTTAGGAAAAATAGGATACAAATGTATTCTTCTAATTACTAACTACGCAAGACAGATTTAACTAGAATGTCAAATAAACCAGTTTTTTTCTCGATTTAGCACATTCTTACATTAATATGCTTGGTTTTACAATTGTCTTGGTCGAAAATTTTTTTCTTATGATATAATCATAATTTAGTAGAAATATTAATGTAATAGCATAGAGAAACAAATATTTTTACAGCTAGAGTGGATATAAATGGAGACATTGAAGGGACCACAACTCCAATTTCTTTTGTACGTAATGCTCTGGTACTGGAAGAGAAATATTGGCTCCTTTAAATTACTGACTAGGTAGCACTATATATAGAGAGAAAGCAAAATTAAGAACAAAATTAAGAGCCATTCTAGTTGATGTTCTACGTGACTTTCTAATTAAAAATCTGGACTATCTTTGTTACTGTTGCGCCAACTGATACGGAGCGCGATTAGTTAGCTGACTTTGAGGTTTAGATCTATACTCAGCCATAACTTAAAAAGCTTTTTCTTGATAGTTGTTGCCTGTTATTAGAGCACGCCTATTAACGATAATCCTCAATCGGCCCTAAACTCTTATCTTTCTATTAAAGAAGGGATTGATGCCGCATGACAATCTGTTCGTGTCTTTCGACTTCTATTGCATCGTAACAGTTAGACAAGTCATTGTAAATAGCAGCAAAGGAATCATCAATTCTTAGCAACTATGTCTTGCTGTTTTTTCCTATCTAACCGATAGGTTAATTAATATGATAGATTAAACAAAACCGGATTAAAATGAAAATTTCTCTACAGGGTGGTATCAAAAGTATTGCACGGTCGAAATTTAACTGATTCAATAAAATTATTAATATGAAACCCGTGTGATTCTTATACCATATTTGCCTATATATTACTTAAATGGATTGTTGTTTATTGTTTTGATTTAATCTTTTACGGATCGTAAAAACGCGATTTAAAATTTTCTATCATTTTCAATTTTTCGCGCAATGGGTCTTGGTAAAGAATTAACTTTTGCACAAAAGGAAAGCATTATTGCAGCCAAAAAATTAGGCCACAATAATACAGAAATTGCAAAAGTTGTAGGATGTCATCGAACGACAATTACAAGATATCTTGCAGCTTACGAATCAGGAGAACCTTCCAAGAAACGATCAGGTCGACCATGCTTGATCGACAGTCAAAAAAGGCAAAGACTGAAGGCTATGGTTCTCAAAAACAAGGAAACAAGGCGAAAAAATCTAGCAGAAATTGCTAATATACATTCTGCAAAAAAAAATCTGTATTGACAATTCGTCGAGCACTTCAGAAAGAAAATTTACGTTCTTGTATTCCTCGGAAAAAACCTTTAATTTCAGCAATCAACAAATCCAAACGACTTGCTTGGGCAATAGAAGGAAGACACTGGACTTTAGAAGATTGGAAAAAGTCTGATGAGTTTACGTTTTCACAGTTTCAAAAATCTGGTTGGGGAAGAGTGTGGAGAAAGCCAGAAGAGGAATTTCATGAAGATTGCATTGCATCAACGGTAAAACATTCTCCGCAAAGGATGTTTTGGGCGTGTTTTTCCTTTTTAAAATTAGGACTCCACTTAAAGGTTCATTAACTGGAAACGTATGCAAAGAGATACTTTCCACTTATGCAGTTCCCACACTCAAAGCATTTTTCAGGAAGAAAATGCACCAGTTCACACATCGAAGATTGCACGAGAGTTTCTTCATTCTCAAAATATAGAATGGCCCGATCTCAACCCAATTGAGAACTTGTGGGCTGCCAAGTGTTGGTGAACTCGAAAAGGTAGTGAAAGATATTTAGGAAGCGATCCCGAAAAAAGTATATCGTGACTTGGTGCGATCAATGCCAAATAGAATTCAGGCTCTAATGGAGGACATACAAAATACTAAAGTACTAATTCCGAGTATTAACTGTTGTCTTAATAAAAATTTTTTTGTTACTAAAATAAAAGCGTGCAATACTTTTGATACCCCCCTGTACGTACGTAACAATAAGAAGAGCATTGGAGCGTTGGAACGTATTGAGAATGAGAAATATTCTACTCTTATTATAGTAAAATTGCTGCTACACTTTTTAATACTGTCTACTATCTAAATTAATATTGAATACGTTATCATATTTCTGATATACGAGTAAACCATTCTTGTGCCTGCTTGGCATGTTTGTGTATTCTCTACAGTTATGTACTTAGTATTTTGAAAGTCTATGTATTTACCGCATCGATCACCTGATTACCTGATGTTGCAGTATTTATCCCTGGTCATCACGTTATACATTCTATGTCTTTAGTATTAGCATTAAGGAATTAACAACACGATAAAACCCCCCAATTGGTCTTAAATATAATAGTTTTCGTATCTTATAATATAATAATAATACTAATATTCTTCTGTTTCCTCTAACATTGACATAGCATTGACATAGTTGTCCAATAGTATTAACTAAACATATATTATGTATTAACAACTGTGGTGCTGCATCTGCTAGATAAAGTGATGAGTGAGCAAATTAATCACAAGAATCAAAATGTGTTTGTTGGGAAATTAAAATGTCTAAATGGTAGGCTTTTGAACAAAGCATTAAAGTGACTTGTGACAATATTACTGTAATGTGGAGGGCATAACAAAAATAATGCTATTTTTTCGAAATTCTCTCTTTGCTATTTTTGATAACAAGCTTATAACGACATCTCGTTGAGCCCGCGAAATTTATTATAACAATATTTAGGATAATACTCCACTCCTCCATCATAAATCACCCTATTTTTGGGGGGGTATCCGTTTACCCTTCACAATAATCCCATAAATTTAAGTCAGGACTGTCAGATGTATTCGGTTTTAGAATTAGCAAGGCGATTTGTTATTGCATGTGTCTTGCCGAAACTTCCACTTACCCGCCCCAACCCTTTGATCAAATAAATGTTGCTGAAGAATTTTACACATCCTTAACTTTTCAAAAGCAAAATAAATTGGCGACATATACAATTTCCGGGGTTTGTTTGACACACTGCATTCAGCATAACATTTTTGTCATCATAAGCAAGCAGGAGAAATTAAGTTTCAATACTTTCTTCTTTGTTTGCCAGTTCTGGTAGTATGGTATATGTTGAGAACTGCACTATAATAAGCTGAAATGAATTACTCTT
This sequence comes from Paraglomus brasilianum, assembly GCA_910592345.1. NCBI lineage: Eukaryota > Fungi > Glomeromycota > Glomeromycetes > Paraglomerales > Paraglomeraceae > Paraglomus > Paraglomus brasilianum. The sequence goes on from CAJVPI010000198.1 coordinate 28,084, forward strand.
CGTACATAAAGTTCTGATGTTAAAACCCCCTCCCATTATATGAACAAAGGCGAGCGTTGTTGGGTTCAGGAAAAAGCAACTTATTAATAATAAATTATCGAAAAAGCCAATCCGCAAGGAAAATTTGGGTGAGAATAAAAAACGCTCAGAACCACAACAAGAAATAACTCCTCGTCTGTGTAAGAGAGCTTTAGGAAGTACTGGCTGCAGGGGGAAAAGCTTACGAGTCAATTAGTTCCTCTTCATAATCAAGAGTAAAACTAAAAATTCAGTAACAAAAAGACGCAAATTTAATAACACCGGAGCACCAGAATTAGAACAAAAACCAATAAGAGAGTAGACTTACTCGATCCAACTAGATTAGCATAGTGTAAGGAGAAAGCAAAATATAACTTGGGGGAAATCCATCCTAAAGTGCGTATGATATCAGATGTCCGCGCTTGGTCTAGTCTTGTCTCAAATAGCGAACACTAACAGTATTTCCCCCGAAATCTTTCCGTGCATCAATCTCTTATGTATAATCCATATCAGTCGCTTCAATAGATATTATTATTATCAACTTTGAGAGAGTTTATTTACCCAATTTATTGTCTGGTAATGAGAAATGCCACTCGTAGTTTCTCTATCTGCAACATCTATAAACTCTCAAAACCACGAAAAACATCTTCAATAAAGAAACCCCTAAATCTACCTTCCTGTGATCTTAATACCACAAAACATCTCACTCAATCCGAGAATAACATTCCTCAAACACTCTCTTCTCAATGACGCTCCTCATTCAAGAACGAATATAATACAAAGGGTTTTTTTCTTTTGTGAGAAGCATCAACAAGATTATAATGATCAAAATAAATGTATAAAATTTGTTATAAGTGAAGAGAATTTGTTATTTGTTTAAAGTAAAAGAACAACAATATGTAAAAACAAAAAAAAAAGTACACAGAAGAAAAGGTAAATAAAAAAGATGAATAGTTGTGATGAATGAGTATTTATTTGTGATTAAGGCAGAGCCGATGAAGCGGATAGAAAGCGTCGTAGACATGGGATGGTGATAATTTAGAAAGCTGTGGCGAGTTGGAAGGAAGATGTCGTCGCTGTAAAAGAAATAATTGAACGTGAGCGAGTGAAACATAGGGGGAAAAGCGTCCATTTTCCAATAGTAACAGTAAATTACATACCAATATCCCTGTATTCAGAAGTAACTATACCAGCTGGGAATGCCAATAGGGTATTGTTCTCGTTTCCATCTAATTTTTTTTTTTTTTTAAAAAAAACCATTATGTTAGTCGTTGCCAATTACCGTCTGCCTTGTATCATTAATCTCACTATTGATAACAAAACCAATAATTGATATCTTACATTGATCTCGTGTTGTTTCGTAGTCAGGATTGCATCTCCAGTCGTTGTCGATTACAAACTTGAAAGTATGCTCCTTGTTGCGGTCGATGGGTATTGTCGCAACGAAATCACCGTTTGGAAGTTTTGTCATTTCGTTATTTGCTAAAAATTAATAACAATATGTAGTGTATGGTTATTAAATAGCATTGGAATATTAAGAATAATTATCGAATAGCATAAAAGATCGTGTCTATATATCCAAAGCTAACTCACCTTGCCAGTTATCGAAATCGCCAGTAACGACAACTCTGTTGCCGCCGTGTTTCCAGTGGAAATCAACCGATACTATGGGATTGTTATCGAATTGTGCAGATGAAGTTTTCATTTCTGATGGAGCGTTGCTTGTGTTCTCTTCGGTGATCTGAGCAGGCTCATTTTCTTCGGGATATGATTTAGGCTCATGTTCTTCGTGCTCTGCATCGCTAACAACTGTACTTTCGCCATCGGACAATTCGTTAAGGGCGGTCTCTGGTTGCGGAAGGGTCTCAACTTCATTGTCGACATGTACTTGTTCATCGAGATTCTCTTCAATGTTTGTTTCTTCGATTTCCACTTTGTCGACTTCGACTTCACTGATACTAGTCTCTACAGTTTCTGTTATTACAATCTCTTCCGTTTCGGCGACTTCTTTTTCTGTGAACTCGGCAGTCTCCTCGATTTCCGTCTCTATAACTTCAGTTTCTACAGCTTTCACTTCGTCGACATGGACTTCATCGACATGGACTTCATCAACTTCCTTATCGACTTCGACCTCAGCAACATGGACTTCATCGATTTGGACTTCCTCGGTTTCGACTTCCTCGGTTTCGACCTCAGAGGCATGGACTTCATCGATTTGGACTTCCTCGATTTCGACCTCAGAGGCATGGACTTCATCGATTTGGACTTCCTCGGTTTCGACTTCCTCGGTTTCGACCTCAGAGACATGGACTTCATCGATTTGGACTTCCTCGGTTTCGACTTCCTCGGTTTCGACCTCAGAGACATGGACTTCCTCGGTTTCGACTTCCTCGGTTTCGATTTCCTCGGTTTGGACTTCCTCGGTTTGGACTTCCTCGGTTTCGATTTCCTCGGTTTCGATTTCCTCGGTTTCGACTTCCTCGGTTTCGACTTCCTCGGTTTCGACTTCCTCGGTTTGGACTTCCTCAGTTTCGACCTCAGCGACATGGACTTCATCGACATGGACCTCATCGACTTCAACCTTATTGACTTCGACTTCGACATGGACTTCATTAGACTCGACTTCGACCTCAGCGACTTCGACATTATCGATTTCAACCTCAGCGACATGGACTTCATTAACCTCAACTTCATCAACTTCGACATTATCGATTTCGACCTCAGCGACATGGACTTCATTAACCTCATCGACTTCGATCTCGGCGACAGGGGCTTCATTAACCTCAACTTCAACTTCAACTTCTTCAACTTCAACTTCTTCATCAGCTTTAACTTCTTCATCAACTTCAACTTCATCGTCAAACCCATCGAAGACATCATCGACTTGGACTTCCGTCTCTTCAACTTTCTCGTCGACCTGTTCAGTGATTTTAATCTCGTCGACTATAGGTGGTGTAGTAATCTCTCTATTGACGTTGATTTCATAGATTTCCTCATTGAATTTAATTCCTTCGAATCTTGATTTGTTGAATTCCACCTCTCTGACTTTCACATCTTCGACCTCTCTTCCTCTGATTTTTTCGACTTCGATAAGGCCAGCCGTAAAATCGCCATTTGATGGGGGGATTACATGTAAAGTGCCCCTTTGATTTTTGATAGCATTCACACTCACAGTTATGACAGCAGTATCTTCGCCTTTGATGATACTGAGAGTTTTTAAGAGTATGGCGAGAACAAGGTTTAGAAAGATAGTGAGGGCGCGGTCCAACCAGTAGCCGGGAGAGAGAGCACGTGGGATGGCCATTTAGATATTAGTGGGAGATGATAATTGACAGTAAGGTGTGAGAAGTCAAGAGGTGGATACAAAAATTTTTAATAGAGAAGATGAGAAAGAGAGAGGGAAGGAGAAGGGAGGGATTGGTTGAGGAGGTCGAGTTGATGGGTATTCTAACGTTTGAATGGATGACAAACAGCCTTGAATTTTCGTTATAATTAACCAATGAATTCCCTACAGTCCTCAAAGTTGAAAATACGGTATGAAAAATCTTTCTCAATTGCGACAGAGTGTCATCAAAGAGAGAATGGGAGTGGGGGGAAAGGGGGGGGCCAAGACGAACAAGGCTATTTGTACTTTTCGATAACCTGTTTCATGATTGATATCGGCGATATGGGATGGTTGCCACCAACAACAGATGAAAAGTCCGCAAATGGTTGTAATTTTCTGGGGAGGTCGTGTATTGGCTTATCATAGCTAATGCTGTTGTCGCCCAAGTGCAGTTGGTGCGGGGTGAGGGAAGTGGGGGGGGACGAGGGGTCGTAGGGGTGTGGGTGTGTGAGTATGGTGTGGGTGTGTGTATGTGTTGGATGTATTGGTGTGATGTGGGTGTGATGTGGGTGTGAATGGGAGTAATAAGGGGTATTGAGCGGATGTATATTGTATTCAGTATAAAATGATGTTTTTCATATAATGCCATTGTAATCTTAAATGTAAAAAGGGCAAACAGTAACATACAATCGAACAATCAAACAGTTCATTGAAGACAATAGAATATGCTTCATATAGTACAGCGTATACTCTTTTCTCTTTTTCCTACATAAAAACTTATTTTAATTTTAACGTTTGTGTTTTTATAAGCCACACAGTATGCAGGATTTTATTTGTAAAAAAAAAAAAAAAAACTTGCTGTAAATCGAATAAAGCAGGCTGGTAGATCATGACAGTGCATGTTTCATATGCTTCGGGTAATGGCTGGAGAGATAGATGGGCTAGATAGCGAAAAGTAGTAAATCTGGAGCACAACGGATTCGCTGATAGCAGAAAATGTGACGGTCATAATGATATGATTACAAATCTTGTGATTATCGTCGCGTGTTGTGGGCTACTTTACCTCTACTCGGTTAGCAATTTACTATCATTAGCCGTCCGACAATGCTTATCAACTATGACGTAACAAGCTGCATACCGAAACACGTTATCAACAGCATCAATGCTTATCGATTGCCATTCTTTGTTCTTCCGGCATACAAGCCTTCATTACCAACAGAGTGCATACATGCACACATACCATCTCATTAGCCGCATCTAGTCGATCTCTTATCTACGTGCTCGCCTGTTTCCTGTCTACTAAAACGTTTGCGCGCTTATGCTGCTGCCGACAAACATGGTCTTGTATGAAATAGGTAAATAATTTGGGTATGCAGTCCTTTCTTGATCGGCTGTGGTCTGATCCAAAATAGACATGAAGAATGGAAGGTATTGTGGAAGAAGCAAAATGATTGACAATGCTATGCTATATATAATCCCACTAATACTTTATCATGTGAAAATAAAAGCAATTTGGCATGGCGTATAGAGTGTGTGAGATCAACGAATAGAGGCGGTAATTTATAACGATTGCACCATTGCAGCACAACTTTTAACAATAACACGCACAAAAAAATACAGGAATTCAATTTGTTACCATTATTATCGATGCTTAAACAACTTGGTACCGTCAGAACGAATACCCAATAAAAATTCATTGATATCACGTTGACTCGGCATTTTACAGAATTGGTGCACTACAACGAAAAAAAAAAAAAAAGAAAAAAAAAAAAAAAAAAGCTGCGACGAATTAATTGATTATCATATTCAATGCTGGCTTAAACAACTATTTCCATCCGGGACGGTACTGTCCCGATTTTTCCCACTATTTCCGCTTTTCGGCATTCACAACTTTTGGGTTTATATTAAACCCTCGCAGCGTTGGTGTGTCGCATTATAAAGTTTGACGGAATTAACTGATGGGAACCTATTAATGCATGCCATGCATCTAGTAATATCTCGCTAACAGCGCAAACAGTTCCAACGTGTCTTGATTCACTGAATGTCGACTGTATAGTGGTAGTGATGAAAATGCACCGAGTATGCTAAATGGAATGATTTCGGCATCATTATTATTTAACCGGATCGGGTGTCTATCATGAAGCCATATCTCATATTGAGATACAAAGATACTGATTTACTAATTGTCTCGCTTTTAGCAGATTGTTATAGTTAGGAGAATCATGATAAGTAAGTTCATGTGATCATATCATCAATAGGAATGTCGCGACCATTACCATCGTTACTTAAGTTATATTGATGTGCTTCCGATAATTTATTTAAACCCATCAAGCTACGTCAAAAACTGATCTGCTCTGCATCATCATGCATTATAAGAATTCTCCAAATGATGGGGTTGTCATAATATTCAACTTTTCACGATTGGCTAATATACGACGTCTTTGTCAGTTTATTGATGTCTAATCTAAACCTAATTATGGACTAAGATTCAAATCAAATACATACTCTGGAAAATAATTGGTAATAATTAATTAGCAACAATAAATTATCTATTTTATCTGGTAAATCTATTAGACGATGTAACATTGCAATCGTTAACTGATTATGGTATTCAGTTTTACACGGATTAGAGTATATTCACTTGGATAATTTTGTATAAAGTGTAGAATATTAATATGGTAAAAGCGTATCTTTGACCATGGTGCATGGTGTGTATGTGAGAGTACAGTCCGCCAAATAGCAAACACTTGAAAATATATCGTTGGCGTAAATGCCAATTACACCAATAACGTGGGGACAGTCGGTTAAATACAGTCAGTATATACTGCATAATGTATAAAGTATTATGTGTAACTTTATGTCGTTATTTTAATATCTGCCAATGTTTCATATCTACAGCATGCCATGCATGTAAGAAATAGGTCGAGAAAACAATCAACTGACCCATCTCCACGTGACTAGTTTGTTCAAAATTTTTCCCGTGAATTCGAAACAAACGCGTCGCACGTTTCGTTTGGATACGGGAGAATTACTTCATTTGTTAATCAAGCAGTAGAAAAAGAGTTAAAGCAATTGAAAAAGCGCTTAATTGCTGCTCACCAAAGAATGGCCAAAAATCAAAAATCAAAGCAAGAGCTAGCCATCAGGCATGACTATGATAAAGGGAAAAGAGCGCGCCATATCAAGCAAGCGTTACAGCACTCGAAGCAAAAACCAACAAGCAACATTCGTCAATCCAAGCTGTCACCTGAGTCGATGATCCAGAAGCATTTCAAAGGATGGAAGACTTCTTTGGAATCCCCAATTCTTGATATATTAAAGTTCCGTCGAGGAAGAGACGACTTCACGTTTGACAAATCCACAGAACCTTTTTGTTTAAATTGCTTCTCTTTTTGGCTTTTTTATTCAAAACACCATTTCATCTATCAAGGGCAGAGTAGCAGTTTAACTATAAAGGTTTATGCTTACTAAATGTCATATCGAATCGGATATCAATTTTGTCTCCGTATTTCCTTTGCAACAGATTCCGAGTGCTTTTGTGTGTCCAAGAATTATGTTTGAATTTGATCTGTTGTAACTGTGGTAAATTGGCCTCGAAAATGGAACGTAATCCTCTTTCCGTTGATATGCGACAGAAATGCACACAAATACTTGTTAATCGATGAAACACCATTGGTTCGTTATCTAAATCATCTGAACAGAATTCAACTTTTTTCACGTCAATTGATTCCAGAGAATCTGACTGTGACTCCAATAATTTAAACAGTGATCTCATACTGGTCCTTAGATTCCGTAATTGAATGCTCTTTAATTGATGCTGAGACTGTACCAATGTTCGCAAATCGTGACGCGACATTTTGTCAAAGTCGTAGTCTTCTTTATCATGAAAATCGATGTGAATGGATTCCAGATTGCGTGCAACCCTAGAAAGTTTGGCGAATATACCAACACAGATCCTTAAATTCCAATTCAGTGTTCTCAACTGTGGGAGATTTTCTACAGAACGTAGAAATTGACCCTCACAAGTGCAACTGTCGATAGAGTTGCGTCCCGATAATACGAAAGAGAGAGTTTTAAGATTGTGGCAATATTTAACTGCCAAACGAACGATTTGCATCAATTTACGATAACCATCAACTTCCACGACTCTACGCCAATATTTAATCAAAAGCTCGAGTTCTCTTAAATCGATCTCCTTCAAGTAACGACTGTAATCAAGCAGAGGCGTTTTAATATATTTCCTGCGCAGTCGTTTTGCTTTCATGAGAACTTCGACATCAGTAAAACACTCGACAAATGTGGTCATAAGATTGTCTACTGCATGTTTGCTTTGACTCCAATCTCCAGACAACCATTTTTTGAAGCAGAATAAGCCGAAAGGGTTGGCCCATAGGTATTGCATAGCGACCGTACACCAACTTTTGTTAACTAATACGCAAGAATGAAGCGTATGAGAATTGTCTGCGTGCTCATCCAAAATCATGAAAAGAAGTTCGCTAGGCAAAGTAGAAGCCATGTTTTTAGAAGCCGTGTTTTTACAAGCCATCAAGTGTGGAATTTGCGTTTGATACATCCGCAGTAAAAATCACATTCCCATCTTGGAAATTGATCTGCCTATATTCTTGCTGGCATCGCTTTCGCAAACTTGGTTGTTAGATAACCAATTGATTACATTAAACGTAACCGTTTTCAGCGATAAGGTCTGAGCAATATGCGAGATATGTATACTTTGAATCATTGCAGATACCAGTTCACATAGAATAGTCTATCATTACCAGAATAAGGGCGCGTTTATTTGAAATACCATGTATGATATATTCGGTCAAATAAACTCGGATGATACAATATAATATACGATAATTCTCATTTTCAGTGTAAGACGTATTGTATTGCATGTGGACGGCAATGATAAACTGTTGGAGAGGGACTATCGAACCGTGCGTTTATAACTGGTCGATCTAACGCGTTCTAGCTTGGCACATATGTACAATAAACGCATTTTATTTCGCGTTTTTGATTGTCTGGATGACATTGAAACACTTGTTGATATTAAGATATTAAGAAGAGCATTTTGTCAACAGCGTGCTCGGATATTCGTTAATAGCCTCATAACAGATTGTGTTGACGACACGAGCTAAATGCCAGGAACCATAGAATCAGCTGTAGCACAACGCAAAAGCCTTGTTATTGGTCAAGAAGCGAAAACAGTCTTTGTGCGATACCTTTGATCTTGTCATATACCATAGCGAGATGCGACACAAGTTTTATTACAACGCAATATTGTACAAATTTAGTGTTATTCCCAATTAAGAAGAACGGAACTAATTAGCGTTGGCAAAAATTGCTTAGATTATTGAATGTAACTTACTTTTATCCAACAATCTCAAAATGTATGGGATTTGCTCATTGATAATTCGTGTCTCTGATGGTCAGAGTCTAGAGAGACCTTAATATAGAAGACTGTCATGACTACACGACGATATGATTGTCTTTATCAGGCACGCTTATAATATTTGGCGTGAGTATTTTTGTCAATATATGTCCCTACATATCATTGGCTCCTCCCTTTATTTTCCGCGAATAGCAATGGAGCCACCTAAGTTAAACTCCGGGGTTAGCTTAAAGGACAAAAGACAATGCATTAATTACTTTACAATGGCAATAACGCTATTGCTGTTGTTTCTTGGTCTGGCTATAGTAATATTAATAGGATGACTATATCTTACAAATTCCCTTTTTGCGGAATCCGAAAAGAAGCTAATAATGGCGACTAGCTAATTTTCATTGTGCGAGTGCTAGATATGGGAAACCACAGTCACAAAGACACGTGCCACACGAAGTCAATAAGAAGCCACAGAACCATAATCGACGTTCCCTCGCTTTTACTGCGCTATGGAAATGTCGGACTTAACTGAGTGCATACGTGACAAGCTAAACCGTGAGCTATTACTCACTTCGTGCTGCTTTCTATGCAAAATTCGTTCTTCCCATTGCCCCCTTCATTTCAGGTTTCCCTTTGAATTACCAACCTCTCCATATTCCCTATTTCTCTCCACATAATTAGAACTCCGTCGAGAGAAGCAAAAACGTTACGAGCAAATATGCCAACAGCTAGACCAGGAAATTCACCAAAAAACTGCTCATTCTCGTGAATTGTTTCTCAAATTCGAACAGGCAGTTTCCCACTATCAAAAAGAGTCTGAAGCACCATTTGATTTTGATTATGATGATTCGCAAAAAGATGACGTGAGCGAGGAGGAGGAGGAGGAAGTAGAAACCGACGATGAGAATCATGGAAGAAATGGTTATGGGGAAGGAGGAGCATATAGGAGGAGAAGGGATGAAGGAGGGGATGAAAGCGGAGGACTAGAGAGCATAGTTAGTATTGGAAATCTAGTTAATAGGGAAACTCCTATGGCGATGGAAGCTGAGGAGGATATGGATGGAGGAAAGAGATGCGAAAGGACCGGAGAGAGAATGGCTGACCGAATGAACGATAGGATGAACGATCGTATGAGACATAACGATCGCATGGCTGAAAGAGCGAATGAAAGATCAAGGGCAAGCGATAGACTGGCCGGACAACAAATCCCCTCCTTGGCCGACAGAACTACCGATAGATTGGGCAATAACAACAGGAAACCCGAAGCAAAGTCTTCTCGAGAGAGTAGAATCCGTACCGCACATGATAAATGTATGGAATTGAAGAGTCAGAGCGAACTTGTAGAAGAGTCTTTGCGTAAAGGGAGGGCTAGGCTACTGTTTGCACGTGAAGGTAAACCGTATGATGACCGGCATTGTGTGGATTGCTCACTTGTCCTTTAAAAATTGCGACATTTTTAACTCCCCGATTTTTTCCTTCCCGATTTTTCCTTATATTTGAATTGATTCATATAGACTATCAACGCTCGCTCCATGCCTTTGACGATTTGGAAAACGAATTGACTTCAATCTCTCAAACGTTTGAAGAGACGCAAAAGCGTGCATTGGAACAGTTCTTTGCTGGTCTCCATGACAAGGATGTAGATGTTTATGAAATGCATCGCAAATTCCAAGAATCGGCTACCCAGGAAGCTTTGGAAAGGCGAGGAAGGAAAAGAAAAGAAATAGAAGAGTTGCAGGCGCAAGTGAGAGGGCAAAAGAGGATCAAGAATGCGGCGTTGCTAACGACTGTGGTTGCTTTGGCTCCGTGGGTTGGTGCAGTGGCTTTAGGATTATGGGAGAAGTTTTTGATATTGCAAGGACAGTTGGGCGAGTGAGAGAGAGAGAGAGGGAGAAAAGGTAAAAGGAATCAATGATGGATGAAATTTATTTCTTTGCTTGTAGATGCTATTCGAGTTGCTTGTGAGTTTGTGCAAATCTGTTGATTAGTCATATTTTATTGTTCAATGGTTGATATGTGAATGAGAATTTGCAGATGATTGTAACACTGCAATTCGGCTGTACATAAGGTCAAATTTATTTCATAGTTATCAGGCAGTTAATATACGAATAATAAAGGTAATGAACAACATGGACAATAATAAATGATTAATCACAGATTATTTATTAACAAGAACGACATTTTCTAATGCTAAATATCAGGAACATTATCTGGTAGATAGTAGCATGTCGACGGTGGTGTGCTTGAGAATAACATGTTGCATGTTAGGGTTCGTGTTGGTACTACTGAAACGACTTGCGTCTGTTTGTGACAGGCAGTTCCGGGTCACTAAGACTTGATTTCTACTAATGTGTCAGAGCTGTGAGGTTCCAAACGCTCACGCGATAGAGAGCCCGACGTATACATCATGCCAGCGTTAAAAAAAAGCCAAATGTTATTCTCTTGACAGCTGCACCACTGGAGGAGTATTTAGGCTATTTCTATCTGGGACGTTTTGCTGTAAACTAACTATACAACAAGCTGATGTGAGTTAGAGCTAAATTATTTTTAAAAAAAGCTTATTAATAAAATGTGTTGAACAAATGAGAAAATTCTTCTATTAACCATTACATATCACAACGATTTTAACATCTCCGGAAGTCGCTATCTTGGGCGATTGACACACAAATTAAGGGATGTTCACAACATCGCATAGTGACAGAAAGTGTTCATAGAAGAGACAACAAATAACCTATGATTCAAGCTTGGTTCACACAAATAGAACTGCAATGGATACGTACAGTAATTACCAAGTTAGTACAATGCCTTTGAAACATCGACGTAAATAACGGTCAACACATCATCACGGTTCACAACGATTGAGCCTGGCCTGGCTTGAAATGCAATATATCTGCACTGTCTTTCTTCTTTATTATCAAATTGATATCAATATGCGAACTTTGAAAAATTAGCAATTAAACGTGTGGAGCAGACATTGCGTATACCTTTAATCATATTTTTCGTCCCATATTAGTCAGTGCGCGGAGCCTATATAAGTTATGGGACACGTTGTGAAGGTAGGAACTTTATTCATAACTGTTACTTTTGTTATTCGGAATTATCCTTGTTCACCAGTTGGCCATTAAAAAGCCGGCTGATGCTCATTCTCACTCGAGTCACCAACGCGTAAGAGATTATACTGCGCTAATTACTTTATTTCGTGTATCTGTGCAGTCAGGGTTTTAACAGCAGTACATTATATTAGCAATGTTAAATGTGAATATTGGATAACATGAATGACAACGTCAATAGGCGTTAGTAATTTGTAATTCAAATAAAATACTAATAGTAAGACTTAATCTCTCATCTAAAAGCGGCCTCATTTATTAGGAACGATTATTCGCCCAGTCCTTTTTTACTATACTCTTCGATTAAGAATTAATATTACACAGTGAAATTCACTTTAACGAAGACATTCGTTCCACGATTTTTTGCTTCGTTAACCTGAAAGTTCGCTTAAGTGAACTGTCTTTTTATATGAAATATATGAATCTATTCTGGAAAGAACTTCGTTATAAAGCGATCTTCTTAAAGTGAGACTTAATTAAAGTGAATTTCACTGTGTAGTTGTCGCTTTAATATATAAGGGCGATACGACTATTACATGGTTGCCCCTTTGCCGTTGTTATTCTCTAGGTCGAGTTAAAATCGTGCACGTTTGTTATTAGCTGTCTTTGCGGGGTAAATCATTTGAATATGTAAGAAATACAGAATACATATTTATTAAAGAGTAAATATTGAGAACCAGTTATCTAACTTTATGAAATTAGTAATGAGTTTTGGTGCTAATCGTTCTTGAATAAAATGTGTCAATTTCAGCACCCTGATATTGTTTTCATACCCAAACTATACAGTTGGCAAGACCTTCGTGCTCCAAAATTTCAACGATATAGCGTGTTAATATAATAATAATAATAATAATAACTTAATCGAATTATAAAAAGTCTTAAAATTAAGCACACTCTCCGTGCCCACATGTCCGCTAGCCGCGAAAAATCGACAAGTAAAAAGCTACGGCACCTGGTATTCCCACGTTGTCCCCAACCGTAGTACTGACCAGGCCACCAGTGGCTTAACTGCGGAGATCGGACGGGTTCCGGTGCTTTTCACTGTGTATGGCCGTAGCTGATTTACATTGTAAAACCGAATCTTTTATGCTTGACATAACGGTCATCGAGCGTCAGATAACGATATCATTATTGCACGCACTTCCCCCAACAATAGAAAAACCCGATGTAGGAATCATTACATCATGTGATAGCTGATTTGAAAAGTATAAACTATGAATTCATGTCTCGAATGTTACATATATCGGGTATATAACAATAACGTCAAAGCTCGTGTTATCCGTAGTGTTTGAGATTTGTCCATTCATTCCTGACAAATAGTTATAAAAACCTGTTCTCCAAGGAAATGTACCCAACTTACAAGCGTGATATTTTCATTCGCAATAAAGCTTTCTGGGCCAGGACAGTTGAAACGAGTTTTGTGTTTTATGCCGAACTCGGCCCAACTTTCTAATAATACTCTGACATATTAGAGAGGATATATTTTAACGGATAGCGACTCCGCCAATGGAGAATTCATGTGCATGAAAAGATAATAGAATTGGTGTTAATTTTGTCTCGTAATTGAACCATTACATCGCAATGGAAGCAATGGAAGCATTATATCGCAATGGGGACATTATACACCTATCGGCAGTAGAAACGCTGGCTGTGCAATGGCAAATGGCAATTCAGTCGTCGATCTCAACCCAACAAACTATTTTCTATTGTGAATGACACTCGAGCGTTTACAATGGCATCGGCAAGCAACCAATCATATTAGCTAATTATCCGACAAACAATACTCAGTTGCTGCGGTCATATTGCTCTTAACATACTTATGCGATAACGGCACCCGATGTTGCATAAATTACCAAAATAGGTTAGTAATATATCAATGGTCTTTAATGATTATATAAAGCGTATGATGAAAGTCAACGTCGATTAAAAAACCCGTATTATTAAGCGAACTCTGTAAACAACAAACATCATTAACATTAACATTAACATTAACATACAACAACATGTACAAAACATTTTCCGCTGATTTGGAAAGGAAGTTCGACGAGGCCTACCGCAAGGCCAATCTCGCTTGCAGCAAGGCCGAGCTGCTTGCACGTAACAACAGACCGAACAAGCATGGTTCTCTGAGGAGGCCCAAGAATGCGTTTTTTATCTATGCCAAAGAGTATAGAAAACGCATCGAGGTTGGGTTATACAACTCAACCACGACTCAGTCGCGAGAAATTGTCCGAAATGCTGGGCAGGCCTGGAGAAGATTGAGCGAAGATGAAAAGCTCGTCTACCGTCTGGCGGCTAACGTGGTGGAAAAGAAATTTTACGAGGACAATCCGGGCTATGTTTATAGGCCAAAAAAGAGCGATCAGTCGCTCAAAATAATAGCCTACCAACCCACCACGGAGGCGGATGTGCCTCAAGACCAAGGGGAGTTTGCCGAGGTCTTTGAAAGTCTTTTGGATCTAGACATTAGAAACATTAGCGACCCGGCAGACGCGATATATTCCATGACCGTTTGGAATGGTTTTTCGTGGAATGGGCCATAAATTATTGTGTAGAATTTGCTTGTATCATCTAATGCTAATAAAATCAACTGCAATTTGGTGATTTGTCGTTGCTGAAAATGTTACTGTCCACTTACAAAAAACTGTTCCATTTTTGTTGTATGCTCTTTGAACTCTCAGACCGCTCATACTGCTTAATATACTTGAAAATGTTTGGTTTTGATTATGGTAAATTTGCAGCATGCTGATATTCGGTAAAATATAGCTGCGATATCTTTCAACAATAGTCGAGCACGAAGAGAAACTCTTTAACCCATCACCATGTTACAATACAACTATCTTTACGGTAGAATACAGTTATATAAGCAATGCAGTTCAAAGAGGTTTTACGCATTTCCTTGAAATCAAACGACAAATACTACGTTATGGATAATCAAATTATTAGTAATGCAACGATATATTTGCGAGGCAATCATTCGCCGACAATCATTTCACCGACAAATATTTACCAACATTATTTCGAATTTATCCTTTTTAGTAGTTAATTGTCGGTGAAATGTATGATTGTCGGCGAAATAATACGGACCCATTTGCAATGTTTGAAAACATGCAAACTTGCTCTCGACTTTTGGATGTGCAAATAATAACAGTTGTCGCTGTTCTGAAACCAAAACCTTGCAGTAATAAGGTTTTACAGCGTGGGTGTATGAATCTTTTTTATTAGCAACTACATATAATTTTATGGTCATTCATCGAACGGTTTGTGGTTAACAATAATTAAATCAATCCTTTGTTCAGACAAATATTCTCCTTCAGAAAGTGAGTAGTATTCATACTTCGTATGCAAGTCATATTATACTCGCTTGCTCTGTCCTATATTGTCTAACCATTGGCTCTTCGTATGGCAGCTTAGTTTAGTATTACAGTAACGTGCAAAAGTATCCTACCGGTTGTATCATCTAAACGTACATAATAATAACTCCTTAAATTTTCCA
>CAJVPI010000199.1:0-43108 GCA_910592345.1 Paraglomus brasilianum
TAGGCATGATTTGGTGAGTTTGTTTGTAATTGAGATTTCTTAATAAACTCATCGAGTTGCTTATTGTTGCTAGTCCACCCATTGGATAATTGTTTATGACCACAAACGCACCACACAGAACTACACCGGAGTACTCCACATGCGGAGCAGAATCCATATCGAGAGTAACAATCGTAAAAACGTCTATCAGCAACCATGTAATAGTTGTTATCGTATTTGGTGAACCCTTTTATCATGCTGTTGCGATAATAAAGCCATTTGGAGTACCTTCTAAAGTTGTCGTTATTATTGTATTTGTGTGTTGGAAGTGAGTATATTCTAGCAAACTCACTCACAAATGTTGTTGTACATTCATCGCTATTCCCAAGGCGTAGAAGCATTATCATCATCTCATCATTATCAAAAACAGCGTAATAAATAGAGTTAATTGGACTTGACTCGATGACGGTAATTTGCGAGCAAGGAATCCATTTAAGTAAGGCTAATTGAATGAGGTCGTCAATTGTCGTATCAGTCTCTAAAACTAACATTGTTCTGAAGTAAAAAGATTTTCGAAACATTCCCTACTACGCTTTGGTGTTACACGATTTCTGTATAACTAACATCGTACAGATTTTATTTAGGGTTTTATTCTTAATATTAATTAATATATCCAGGATTAGTGTCGCCACCCTTCAACTATCAACTCAATCATCAACTTATCCAAGCTGAAAATCAACGCTACGTTCAAGCAATAGAACAAAAAAACCCACTGACCTAGCATCATCTAAACTGAATTTGCCTCTTCTACTATTTATACCACACATCTAATAATAAAAGGGAGCGCAGCCCCCCAAATACAAATTTCTAGTTAAATAATAATTTCGATTAAAAACAAAACAAAAAAAAAACAGGCTATATAACTCGTAATATACTGTGTTAGCATTCGTTTAGCCTCTATAAAATTGTTCGCGATATTAATACCAGAAAGCACTTAATATAGGACTTAAACGAGGCTCCCGTAGGTATATATTACAAACAGAGTGAATCTATGCATCAATCGATAAAGTCGCAATACTAATGAGTTTACAAAAGCGTACGGATACTTTTCTACCTGGTACTTATTGAAATATTTTGAACGTTTAACATAATTTGCTTTCAGTTCTGTGAACAAATTTCACGAATAAAGACGTCTATCATAGTCATATTCAATACCAGCATATTAATATATAACGTGTTCAAGGGCTTAATCGGTAGACAATCCATCGGTTAAAGTAACACTTATAAGGAAGATTAAATAAAGTTAGCATTCTTACAACATTTATTTGGTCATATCCTTTTAGTCCTCTAGCAACAATCCATGCGCATTCAATCAGAGTCTCGATCAAATTTCTTCTTTCTTCCAACCCCTCTCCCTCCACGTCTTCACTTTCCTTCCAGCACCTTCTCGAGCCTATCTATCCCAATACACTCTCTTAACCTTTGAACCAAACATTCCTCTACACAATGAATTTTACTTTAACGAAGACATTCGTTCCACGGCTTTGCTTCGATTAAGTGAACTGTCTTTAATATGAAATATATGAATCCGTTCTGGAAAAAACTTTGTTATAAGCGATCTTCGTTAAAGTGAATTTCACCGTGTATTTCAAACTTTTCTCTTCAAACCATTTGAATCCCCTACAACCTCAACTATCCGTGAGAGCCCAATACAGTTTAGGCGCAACGAAAGAGCTTTCGGATAACGCTTTCAATCCTCGTCTTTCCAATTCCTTCACCTAGTTAACAGGAAATTGTCAAACACTCTACAACTCTCAGATGAGTCGTTGACATCATTGTAATTATTTTCTGATGATGGATGCAAACACTCTGGGGCCGTGTCTAGGACTTTATACGCATGGCTTATCGATTTGTTAACCAGAAAAAATATTGCACTAATCATATTGTTCTCCTTTACGGAAACAACTACGAACCCTGATGTCATGATGCGTCACACTAACCAGTATAGCTTTCTATCGGTTGACAGTAATCTTTCTCACACTCCTGATTTCTGACCAATACTATGATCTTGTGATCGCAACGTGACATTTCCACTGACATGGACAAAGGATGGAGATTGGCGGTACGTTTGTTGACGGCATCATATCTTTTCTCGAACAGCAACCGGATAAGGATTTTATTGTTGATAATTCTTTCGTCCGAGGTTTAGGCGAATTGAAGAAAGAAATTTGTTTTCAAGAGGATTGCTTCGAGAAAACAGAGTGTTTTGGATATGTTTGTTCACAAGCATTAAGTATCGCATGATTAATCAATATGAGAAGACATTCAACAACTTACTGAGCATTGAACCAAATAATAAGTACAGTCGTTTAGTTAGTGCTACGTCTTTCTTGTCGTTTTTTGTTTCCTTTTGTTTTTTTCTTTTTCTTTGGGAAGTTGATTCGGCGATGATTGAATAAGACATTGAAACCTTAACCGAATCAAAGAATTACACATGCTACAGTACTAGATTCAATAACTTGAAATAGCGTGAATTATTTATTATTATACTGTTATCCCTTAGTCCGTAGGCCAAATTTCGACGGATTTTACCCTTTAATTTTGTTATGCATTTTTAAGGACGTTATTGTTATGCTATCCGCACTTTAACCATTAATGAAAAAGATTTGCCTTATTTTGCGCTTTCAAACAAGCTAAAATTGTAGCAAAACTAGTATATACGAAGAATATTACATCTTTAGAAAACATTTTACAAATTTTACCCTATTGAGACTATGTCAGACTCCCCCTATTATTAGACGTTATTTTTGTTTCATGTTATTCCAAACCTAATGAGCTAAAGATCTCAACAAACCGATGAGTTGTTGAAGAGTAATGAATTTTTAAAGACAGGGCACTCGATTTGGTATTATTTCCGGACATTACTTTTAAGACATTTTTACTATGTTATTATCAATTAGTTTATTAAGATAAAAATTTTATCTAATTCTTGCAGTTTCAATAAACTATATTTTACAACAAAAGAATGCATCTGTGACAAGTAATGTATATGTAAATTAAAATTGCTTTACACTAAGATAACAATTAAGATTAGGCATGTTTTTACAGATTATCTATTAGTATTACCAATAGTAGACAATTGACAATACTAGAGGTCAGTACTTTCGTGACTTATATTGACAACAACACTGAGCGGTTGAATAATCGTATGATTTAGGGTTAATGATTGGCAAATGATGCCGAATTAGCTCTATAGAACGGCCCATGTAATTAAGAGTCACGTGATTTTGTTCAATGCTAGCTACGGATATGAGGTTCTAAAAAACTATATGTGTTGGGGTATATATTCAGTAATAGAGGCGAGATAAAGCGATTTTGTCAGTGAATCAAAATTCCGTACGGAAAACAGTCTAAGGGATAAGATTTACCCCATAGTTATATATGAACTTCACTATATTGAAAATTTTCAATATAGTGAAGAAAAATCCCCATCCCGTTGACTTTATTATTCGAGATTGCATAATAATAATGACGATGATCAGTTTTCTTATAAATTGGTGAGAAACTTGACAAGTTAACATCAAAATTTTTACGAAATTGCGTAGAAGACGTGTGAATAAAGCCTATAATCGCAAGAATCTATTTCCTGCAAATCGTTCTCGATTATGAACCAATGTCTGGAGCGCAAAAGTTATTCGGAGAATTCATAGCCTGAACTAATGCGCTTTGCATCAATTATTCTATATTGCTAGAGAATTACCATATAATTTATTGTTTAGTTAGACAATTGTATCAGTGATACAGACATTACGCTTTTCTTGCGCTATACTGTATAATATCGTAACAAAATGCTTTTAGGTTTCGGGTTTATCTGAAAATTGATGGCTTTCTATTCAATATTTCATCACAATTAAATATATCTTCGGGTTTCCAATTCTTCAACAAGTCATGTAATTTCAATCACCATCATCAAAGAGGATGGAAATTATATAAGGTCGTTCGCATTCGATTTCTTCCTGGGAAGGTGCACTGAGACTTCCATGTTTTGTTTTTTGAGATATACCTACTCGCTCCTTCAAACCCGATAGCCACCCTTCAGATCCTTTAAAGTCAACAATATTCAAATTTCGAGCAAGTTGGTTAGCTTTGTTGAGAATCGCAGAGCCATCGATATCCTGATTTGCTAAAAGGAGCTTTTCAAGCCACATAGTCATCGCTTGTTCAAGTGCAGGCCATTTTGGTTGTCGATTCTTGCGAAGTTGAGCAGCATGATCGTCCTCATTTATTGCAAGCCACTTTCCGCTTTCACGGATAACATCACCAACGGTGCTAGTATAAGTACCGCAACCAAACAATTCAGCGATTTCTGCATTAGCAAAAGAAGGATTTTTTAGTTTAATTTGACAATTTTCTTTTTTCTGTAACCCTGTTAATGAAGTTCTAATGCGTTTAGGTGTTTCTATGTCTGTATTAAAATTTTTGGCAGAGATTCTCTTGCGTGGCATGGTAATAATTAAAAGGTTGGCTGAATTATGGCTGCATTTATTAGTAATATACAAATAATCACTTGACTTCGCCGGTATAAAGTAAATCTTTTTATATAATTTAAAGTAAACTAGTCTACATGGTTTTGTGTAACTTGTGCCGGAGCTGGTATAAACAGATCCGCCGTTATAAGGGGTGAGATTAATATGGAATTTTTTGGTTCAGCGAAATTGGACCGGTATAAGGCAAAACCGGTATAAGCAAGAATCCTTGAATTCTGAAAGCTGGAGGGTATCATTCGTGATTTAACAAAGCAATACATTATCTTATTGCAGGGTGAAGAAAATTATTGCAGGGTGAAGAAAATTGTAATGCCATATGGCCCCGAGGGCAAATGGGCGAATCCACCATCCAGTCGTCCGATTCTTATAACCACTGTGTGGGATGCAGTAGCCCTGCTTTGGACGTACAGTATAAGTCGGCCTCCAAAAGTGAAAACAATTACAAAGTAAAGCCTCCAAGAAAGAAATTCGAAAACCAAGATGCACATCTGGTGAACATGTTATCGATACTTGCGGTCAAGATAACGGACATTCGTCAGCTCGACCAGCCACGATAAATCTAACATTTTCCACTCGGAAGAACAACATAAAGAATTACCTTTTCGGAGCATCAATTCGTGGCATGCAGGGAGAGACGAAAGTAGAGAAAGGACAGATATTCGAAATGAACAAGGGGGCAGCAGGGAGGAGAGTAAAAACGATGAAATCGATGTTTTCCAATGTCCAAACCGAGGTAAAAATGAAGGGTTGCAAGAATTCCTGGGGCCATTGCTCAGAGTCGGTACCATGGTGGGCTCTTCATGGGAAGAAAACTACCCGAAATCGCCGTGCTACTTTGTACTCCCGGACAGTAGACCTAAATGGATATACAATTGCTCCATGCCTTCAGTGTCAAACCGTAATAGATTCGACTCATCTGGCAATAATCCGTCCGTGGTAGTCGAAATGATCGCGAATGAGTCAGACCGTTGCCGTATTGCAACCTCTCTTGATATACAGATACAAAACTGTGATCTTCGAAAGGATCATATCGCACATTATGTAAAGGAAATTGCACTATGCGGGTTTAACCATATAATTGTTATTGGGATTATTGGGACATGTGACTGTGGTCTACTTTTTCTAGATTGTGTGTTTAGATGGGACTCTATGAATGGCCTATTACTGTTTTTCGGGAAAATTTTCAAAGCAGTATCAGAGAAGTCTTGTGAAGAAGCAGTATGGATGGTATCAGGAGACGGGAATTTGATGGTATGTACATTACATGTATTTTGGTTTGTTCTTTATCTTAATATAGCTAATTTCTTTTTTCTAGAATCGGAAGAATGCAATTCTCGCCTTGTAAAAGATAAGAAAGAAGGCAAGAAAAAGAATCAAAAAAAGCGTCGTTGATATGGACATATTCCGATCTTTGAATTTCGATTTATGGAATTATGTTTATAATAATCGAACATCAAATATATTGGTTTTAACATGAATGTGTAATTGCATCGAAAAAATAAAATACTTCTGTATGATACTCGAGACGTTTTTTAAGATTCCGTCCAAAATTATAATAGGCTATAATAACCGCATGAACGGCGTTAATTACTTGATTATACAGGTTGAGAAAGTCAACTGCATTGGAGTCATTGTCAGTTGTAGGTACTGACATCGATTCTGTAACAAATTTGTTTTTTGCCGTTCAGATATATTGGATCGAACTTTGGTCATACGAATGGGAAGAAGACAAAAAGCCAGAAACAATGACCGCTTCATGTGAAGATCGAAATAATGCAATAAAAGCAGTAGAAAATCAATTCCCTTTTCTGTGTTACCGAAATTCCAGTAATGGGTTTGACACTTTTGATAGAACCCTGTCTACGATTTGCCAAATTTGCGAAAAAGAACATACAAGAGATGGTATGTATGGTCGATGGCATGGATCATGTTATTTCCTTTACTGCTATAGGCAAAAGAGGGGTGAGTCTGGTATCGAAATAACCAGAGCAGATCATAATAAGAAAAAGGTCATCCCACGCTTGGAGAAATTAAGGTCTCGCCTTCAGCATTCATCACAATCTCTTTCTCAGCGGTACCGCCAAAACAACTTTACTGCAGTCGGAAAAAACGTAGAAATATACAATGCTGAAGTAATGCGTAGTTATAATTTGCAAGCTAAACTTCTTAGTAGGAGACGGCACTTGATGCTTGTTAAAGGACATTGCAAATCAAATAGAACCGCCGAAGAAATAAGAGAGCTTTATCGTCCTGATAGATCTTCTGTCTCCACTCTTATTATTTCAGGCCGACGCTCTCTTGCACATGGTCAAAAAACCCTTTTCGACGGATTTAAGTCTTATCTCGATCTAGATATACGGAAACTCAACCCCAAGGATACTCCACAACTTATCATCAGTCCCGAAAGCATTCATAAACTCGGAACGACCGGCTAT
Source organism: Paraglomus brasilianum (assembly GCA_910592345.1). Lineage (NCBI taxonomy): Eukaryota > Fungi > Glomeromycota > Glomeromycetes > Paraglomerales > Paraglomeraceae > Paraglomus > Paraglomus brasilianum. The sequence continues at coordinate 6,962 of CAJVPI010000199.1, forward strand.
GATGTGATTATACTAATGAATTTGAAACAATTACCCAGAATTTTAGCGGACCCACTATGAAAAAACCTAAGTTAAGTCATGACGTGTATAAATCATTACTTCAATCCGCTTCACTAATATTGGCTTTAGATGCTACGTTAGATTCGGATTCGGCTGTGCATTTACAGAATCTTTCGAAAATTGATGCTGATAATTCAACGGTTATATGGAACCAGCATATGAGATACTCGCAAAGCTCTTATACATATAAATAACAAAAAATGGAACGCTGAATTAGTTGGAGCTCTCAGGCAGGGATTAAAAGTCTACATTCCAATGTTTGCCAGTGCAGAAATGGCAGAAGCTCTTCATAAAGAATTGGCATCCCATGGGTATCGAGGTAAATGTTTTTCCAAACGCCTATCAGAAACAGAGAAAAAGGAAATATTTGCTGATGTCAACGATGCAGTGGCAAATCTCGATTATTTAATAGCAACTCCAGTCATGACTTGCGGTGTAAGTATAACAATAGAAAACTTCGATATGACTTTTGCTCATTTCCGTACATTGGCTGGTTTGACGTACAATGAAGCATATCAGATGTTGCATCGCGTTCGAAGGTTGAATTGCAATGTAGTACATGTTCTAACGGATTTACGTGGCGATAATTTGCCGACAGACCGTGAAGTTTTATCGGCTATAAAATAAATTATTGGAAAAAAGAGCGCGAGAGTATGAACGAAGTTGATTTCATAAAATATAAGCGGGAATATGAAGCCCGTCTTGGTGTTCCTACTACTACACCATACAAAAAAGAGTTAAATAAAGTTTATTCAGTATCTATTGAATATGTATAATTGTAGCATTTTTGACGTTGCGTTTAAGGACGGTTATCAGATTATAACTATACAAATATTTTTTAATTCAAAAGTAATTATGAGTCTTTAGACTCACCTTCGGGCCTGGACGTGTGGCTTGCCGTCCTGTCACGTAATTTTTATCTCTCGGAGAGAGTGCACTCCGTGCATTGATATTTAAAAAGTGGTTAAATTCAGTTAAAACATGCAAGCTTGCTGTCCCAAAAAATTTTTTAATTTCATGTCCAAAAAGTGATTAAATCCAGCTAAAACTGCTAAAAACGTGCAGCTTGCTGTCCCATCCACATTAAGAATTTTATATTTATTTTTTTTATACTATTATACTATCTTGATTAGATATTTTCCCTTTCATAACATAAAACGGGAAACAGATATATTTATTATAATAGCAATTACAACAAAAATTGAATTAAGTTTTAGCTTATATGTATGCGAATAAACCTCGCATAGTAAACTTAACTATTTGTTTCACTTAACAGCTGGATTGGTTATGATAGACGCGCCCAACTTTTGATACCCGGATACATAATCCACAGTAATGTAAAATGGGGCCACTAAAAATAATTTATAATATCTGGAACAACGACTATAAAATTAATTACTTGCTAAATTGTTTGTTCCGGAAAGGCGGGTATAATTTGATATTAATGTTGCGTAAAAAACCATTATGTTCCTGGGGTTTTCCTCGGTCAGTTTTAGTTTATTATTTGGGTACAACTTCCCTGAAAATTGACGCTTTGCGCACGGCAAAGCTGTGATAATGACATAATCACAATTAATGTTTCAGGACAAGAATTTCTCGTTTCTAGAACTATTATAAAAAGATACCCAAAAATTAAGTTAGCTAAAAAACTAACAAACTTCGAATGTATGAACAAGCTCAGCAGAAAAAGAGAATGGTAGTATATTCTAAATTTATGAACAAGATACATAAACTATTTATTTGATTACGTATTACAGAAAAATCTTAGACACAAACGCGATCTTGTCATACTTGAACAATGACGTAAATGCAAACTCGTCGTCACTTGAGAGACGAAGCTTCAAAGCTTCCGCTTCTTAATAACTTTTTTTTTCCAGTTATCTCTACCGGCCAAGTCCGCAAGCCAACTTCAGCATGACAATGCAAATGCAAACTTATCATCGTAGCGGCCAACTTTTCCAACTAACACCCTCAGCTGACCCCCTCGATGGTTATACAGGCAAATGACGATGCAAACACATCGTCACTTCATAACTGTTTACTTCTTCAGCTAACACCTCGCGATGGTTACACGATCTTGTCATCACTCGAATGACGATGCAAATGCAAACTCATCATCACTATTACTATGTAGTGGCTGACTTTTCCAACTAACACGTCGTCACTATGAGTGGGAATAACCTGTGGTCACGTGACAAAGTGGGCATAGTCTAACTGAACCTAGACTAAGTGGTCATATAATTATATTATGACCACTGCATGACAATTCAAAAGCCAAATTATTAGCCCACCTGCTCCTATTTATATTGTACTAATTTGAGCAGGGAGCAGCATATACAATCTAGTCCTTTACTACATACATTATACATGGGATTTTTGTCCATCTAACTTTATTTCCTAAATCACTCCTTGCAGTCTTCCTGTGTGAGGTAAATCTTCACTGTTTTCTTTCCTTCTCTAACATGTTTTAACCACTGTCTAATTGTACTGTACATTCAGATGGGGTTTTGTTTCCATAAGAATTTGCTAACTCGTTGTGGATTTCTGACACAGTTTTATTTAAAACTGACAAAATCAAAGATTGATAGTAATAGATAAACTTCATGAGAGAAATATACCAGTGCTTTTTAGTACCTTCTTTTAAGTAAGACCAATAATCATTCCATGCTCAAAATTGAGTCTTTGTTATTTTCACTGAATATAAAAAGTTGGAGTCAAAAATAAAGATGTTGTCTTAGGATAAAAAGACTAGAATTCTTAATATTAAGTTACATTTGAAATAATGCGACTTGGCAAAATTTTATTTGATCATTGTTGTGTGACCAATAAATCCATATCCATAGAGACAATAAAAGAGAAGAAACAATCAATTAACAAGAGTTCTATACTCATTGTATAGTTCCGTATCTCTTTAACGTTCTCCATTTACGATATTCGAAATCGAATCGTATGCTTTCATCATCGGTTTAATATAGAAATATCGTATAACAGCAATTTGAAGTAACAGACACCTTCTATAGTTGCTTCAAGAAACAAGGGTCTTTCTTTCAGCCCGTATGCTCCTCCTGCATACAAGCACAAATAGCCAATGTACCTATTTGCCAACTATCAAAACAACAAAATTGTTTTTTCATATTGACTGATATAATTGGTTACGTGTATAAAGCTTATTCTGTTATGTGTTACCATCAACTTCTCTTTGTCATTCCTCATCAACTTTCAGCATCGTTCGTTCAATCCGCTCCCAAGTGTCCCGAGATTGCCCGGTAGAATTGCTCGGGCCTATCTGCATGCCGAATGAAGCATAAGGGAAAGATGCAAGATTGCTGCTGCTCTAAAGTCTTAAAAGCATCGGTATGCCGTTCTCTTTCTGACGGTATCCGATGACAAATCTCAGTAACAAGTAAGGGCTTCCCATTCGTTACTTTGACCGAGTGTCTAGTTGGGGGGTCAAGCGTGCTACTGAGATGACTTGGTGCAGGACTCAAAAGGCTAATATCAAAGTGGGAGCTTTTATGCTTTCAAAGTCTTTGCATAGCGGACGGTACACAAACACGTCTTCCTTATGAAAATCATTCAACAGAGGCGTTGACTTGGTGTTACTAATTGACGCCCGCATCCAGAAGGACTAATTAGAAAATTTTCACGCTCTTTAAACCAGTTTTTTTTGTGATAATAAGGGTAGCACTATATACGTCTTTACCGATTAACTAATTTTGACATTGGTTGTGACTACTTATTAGGTAAATGTTTTACTATAAATATCAATGTGTGACTTTGGGGTTTCCTTAAATATAGTACCAATTTTGTCAATCGAACTTCAGGCATGCCATTTTTGCTTTTCTCTGATCTACTAATTAGCATTGTTGTCTCAAAACTTTAAATGACTTGGCGAAAAAAACGTAGTATTCCAAAGTAGAATTGTATCAAGAACCTGATTTCCATAGTTGGTAAGTTCGTACTACAAACCCGATCTTATGATCATCCACAGTCCCAAATTTCCCTTCCACCACAGATCATATCTAATCTTAGCATATTTACCTTTGCATTTCAAACTCACGATCGCATCAAATGCCCGACATATACAATAATCAGCTTCTTGGAAACAATCAGATACTAAAGGATCAAAGACAAAACATAAAGATGAGCGGCCCGGAAGATCTTCCTACACCTACTAATTCACAATCCACAGACGGCTCGGACGAAACTGCAAGGGCTTCGACACAAGATCAGACTCAATTTCAATTTGAGAGTCATACGGGAACTCTGGAAGTCGCAATGGATGCCAGTCAGAACGACGAATGGGTAAGAACTTGTACAATGGTTTTACAGACGTGGTTTAAATTTGTGTATTGATCACAAAATAAAAAACTGCGCTATTTAAGATGATGCTCTAGTAGTGTAATATTGTAAACGTTAATCTGTATGCTCACTTGGACACGAAATTACCAATAAACATAGGGCGATGAGGATGGCGAATTCGAATTAGAGGAAGACATGTCCGAATCAGTAGTACCAACAGTTAATGCTGATAACGTAGTAAACGCCCCAGATCCGATTGTCAAAGGCGAAAACGAACAGCCAAAATCAGGTAACTTTCAAGCTGCAACTCTTTCTATTTTACTTGTACTACGATGTATAGTAAACGTTTTGTATAGTGGAGAGTTTACCAGAAACCATAAGATATGGCCGTAACGCGCACAAACCATCTATCAATATACCACATGATCCGGAAGAAGCGAGTAAAAATGAGTCGAAAGCCCCGCAATCACAAAGAAGAAAGTCTTCTAGTCGACCAAAGAGGGCTGCATCCAAATCACCAACTGGTGAGTACATTATATTGATCAGATGAATTATTGAATATACACCACTCATATCCTCTCTTTGCAACTTATACTATCAGCAATGAAACGTCCTCGTGATCAACCGCTCGCAGATGCAGATGACATTGTATGTTCTTTATGTCATGATGGGAAATCCCCCAAGCGTAATAGAATAGTCCTCTGTGATGGGTGTGATACTCCTTATCATCAACAATGTCATGATCCAAAGATTGACGACCAAATTGTAGACACTGCGGAAACCAACTGGTACTGTCACAAATGTTCTCAACTCAAACGGCGTAAATTGGCAACGGATGTTTCTGGACAGGGGATTAGTAAACAAACGGTAAGGAAAAGTTGGACAGCACAACGTCTACTTTAATAAACATTGGCTATACTGTGAGTTATATACGAGATAATAATAACGTTTTCTTGTTAAATTGGCTTTTTTTCAGAAATATTCGTATCTATACAGTTTACGGAAGGAAGATTTAATCGAACTACTCTTTTTTGCCGAAAACACAAGCCCTCGTCTGCCTTTTTATCCGAGTCGTTTAAGAGAGCGTATTGAAACGTTGTCTCCTCCGCAAGATCATCCACAAGCTTTTACTCCATCGGCAACTGTTTCATTAACGTTAGACAATATAAATGGAATAAAAGGTACGTGCGAAACAAACTCTCAAAGTCCTCCAACACAGCAAAGCGTATCCCCAATATCACCTACAATGCCGCTAACAACTCCAAATGGCGGCGAGGAGGAGAATAAGTACAAGAATGCCGAACTGCCCTCTTATGAAGAGATGATCGTGAGAGCTGCTACAGCAATAAACGATCCAAGTGGCAGTGCTCCTAAACACCTGTTTGATTGGATGAATGCGTAAGTGCAATATAAACCCAAGTTGTAAAAAATTTATTCTTCATAGTAATTGGAAAGCAGAGTAAGACTAACGATGAATTTCTAGTAATTACAAGCTTCACAAGAACTTTCGTGCATCGGCTTCTCAGGCATTACAAAAAATTGTAAAGAAGGGTCGTCTTATTCGAAATGGGAGTGCATATAAAATCAATCCCGACTATATTCCTCCACAGGTAACAGCACAAGTAGTCGAATCGTTGTCATTGTTGTCCCAAAAAAATTAATCTATGCTAATGCATCATTTCTGATGTCAATATTAGAATAATCGTAGGAATTCAAAAAAACCTTTGATAACTGATGAGCCATCATACAAAACACTTGCTGCTGATGCAATGGTTACTCCTGAAAGTGAACCCAACGAAAATGCACTGTATGTGAGACCAAATTAAGGGTTTATTGGCTTCGCGGGCTTAGCGTTAGTGACAATGGCGGATATTAATTTGCAATTGTATGTCAGGGCTCATCCGTCACGTTGAATCTCTCATTGGATATTGTTCATTGTCGATTAAAGGGATTCCCTCATAGCAAATTGTCGTTGGAGAATATAGTTTTTCATATTTATACTCCATATATTTGGGAAAGCTTGTGGGGGAAAGGCAAAGATACTTCCAATGAATTTTTCTTTTCGAGTAAAAGAACTCTTGTATATATCGGTCATACACCATACGAGCGAATTAGGTTTTTATTTTTAATTGAAATACAAATCATGCAAGAAAGAAGAAACCAATGTGTGCCTTATTATCTCACCCTCCTCAATAAATAAAAGTATGCTTCGCTATGAGTTGGACCAGAAGTAGCGACGACCTTTTCATCATTGAAGAACACCCATTGGCCATCTTCTTGTACGTGAGCAACGTAATGACCACAATGAACAGAAGTGCCTTTATGTGAGATAACACATTGAAGAACATAGTTGGCGGGTAGTGTCGAGTCTGGAAAATAAGAGCAATAGCTTAGCCAGGAAACGGAGCAAGACTTATTACTTGAAAAAGAAATATTGAACAACGACCTCCAAATTGCTGAGTAGCATTTTCCGTTTCCATTGATTCGTCCGATTCTTCCGTGTGATTAAACAGCCACTCTACTGCTCTCTCCGCATTATTATTCTAAACAAGTGACAAATTGTTAATATCTCGAATGAAAGTTAACGATGTAGTGAATTTGTCTACATTACCGTCTCTTTAAGTGCCTTAATCGCGCGAGCCCTCGAGAAGCCCATATCCATCATGTTAGCAACAACCGCTTCTGGTGGTTCAGATGCACTTTGACCAGCAGCTTTTGATGTCTGAATAGGAGCATCGATATCTGAAAGGATAACAATAGTCGTTAAAATCGGCTTTCTTTATATACCTCCATTGATGCTACAAAGTTCTACGCTTTCATTGCCCATGGCCGATTCATATCATTATACATACCGGGATCATCCATGTGCCCAAATATCCAGTTCAAAGCCGTTTCGGCATCTCTGTTGTCGGTAGCAATCAATGCCTTCTTGCAGCGTATTTCTGGGAATCCCATTAACAACAATTCATTCAACACTGCTCCATTTACTTGTGGCTCGGATGCTTGTTCTTCCGGTAGAAGCTTTTCCCCTTCCTGCAAACCACGCCCAATGTACTTGTCAAAGTTAATAGGACCGCTTGGAGGAATCACAGGGACGCCTGCGCAAAGATTGATAAGTGATACGTTAAATGACAAATCGAGCTGTTATATAAAACAAAATATTGACATACCTAATTTTCGTGGAACATAGTTAACATACTCAAATCGTCGCATCTGAACTGCAAGTACTTCTGGGAACGTTAAAAATCGTGTATTTCTAGAAAGTTATTATCAAAAAAAAAAAAAGAGAACATTAATTAACTATTCATTTGACACTACAATAGTACTAAAATGACGTCAAAGAACATACGATAGAGCTACAGTCGTCTTCTGACAAATATGACAATTATACTCAACCATATTATCAGCAGAAAACGCATCCAAACACTCTGCAAGAGATATAGGTTCATACTGATCTTCTTCGCCTTCTTTTTTTTCTGCATTTTCAATCTTTCTTGCTGGGACAGGGATCGAGATAGTAGAATCAGTATGCTCTGAATACCGAACATGGTTACAACCTGTACACTGCAATCTTTGTTGACTCTTGAATTTGAAGATGCGTGTTGGATCCCCGCCTGTCGTCGCATGTTCATTTCGTTCTATTTTTGTAACCATATGTTGAAAGAATTCAAAAGCATCCTACGTAGAGAATTACAGCGAAGAATATTTAATAACTCGATAGTTAAATCGCGTAGAGGACAATGGTCCATGCGGTGATCGACCATTCTAATTGTTGCACTTACTTGCTGCCTCATGGTAGAAAACTCTTCATGTCCCTTCCCAACCAAACTCTTGAACATTACTGGTTTAATCCCTTCCTGTTTAGTTTGCTCTTTCCCGTCATCACCGATATACTTGACAGGATTCGAATACCTCCCGCTCAACAATCCATCGGCCATCTTTGCCATCTGACATTGCAGACACTCGGCTGGGTTATTCGTACAAGTAACAAAATGTTCCGTTGCATTCGGAAAGTATCTTGATCATTGAGATTCATTAGCTTTAATCGAGGGGGTGGGGGTAGTAGAAGAAAGAATAAAATATTGATTACCTCTGTTTAAATTCATCCAACGAGAAGATTGACTGCAATACAGAAGCCATATAACAACTTTTCCATGAAGCAAGAGCTAGTAAGTTTGTATATGTATATATATTCTTTTGCTTCTCAACTCTGAAAAATGAGAGCGAGAAAAATCTCGGAATAGAACAAAAGCTATAATCATTTTTACCTGTTCCCGAGATTTTTGATACCAGTATGACCAGGACCAAATAAAGGGTCGAGTTGTCTACCATCTTCTGTGACCATGCTGAAGTCAAATTTTAGGTTCTGTTCTAATTCCTAAATACCAGCGGTGGTATGTTAATGGTTAATACTACCAAGTTATAATTTCTAACGCGGATAAAATACTTGCCAGCTCCGTTATACTTTTTTCCATCTTCACTTGAGACGCGACATTAATCCCAAAATTAGATAAATGTTGTCCCAAGAGAGGATCAAGTCTGGATTCCCCACATTGATAGCAGAAAATGTCTAGTAAAAAGAGCAAAATCAGATATTAATACTGTAATGCTAAAACCTACATAAACACGGGGATTCTTTTAACATGTTATGTTTTTTTTTTGTTTACCTGCAGTGCCTTCTGGCGTGATAGTTCCCAGCTTACAGGAAACAGGATGCTTTGTCTTTTCGTAATGTGCCACACCATGACTATTCCCGGTAATCCCACCAAACTGTTGTCTGCCACATCCAAGGTTGCCACATGTCAAGCATAGCCATAGGTTTTCCTTTAGATCACAATCATTGCAATGTGCCAATGCTAGTCGATAGAATAAAATTAAATTGATAGAAAAAAATGAAATCGGCATAGTACAAGCGAAGAATAATGCCAGCTTACAAGTCACTCACACTGAGATTCTAAAAGAGTCTTTGGATCCTGTACAAGTTGACGGGTATGATCACAAGTCACAATCTCCTGCTCCCACGCTTGAATTTCTGATTTCTTGGAAGCTGAAAGGGAGGTCATGACTGAATCTATGATTATTGGTAACTAGAAAACACCGCAGGAGTAAGGAATTCAATATCAACAATGCATGCTTTTGTCGATTACCAAGGACTTTCTTTTGTGACAATACAACTACTTACAATACCGCTAGTCTTATCGATCTCGCTTTCTCCGCAAGAATAACACTTGACTTTGGTGAAATATTCATATTTATCTTCTTCAGCTTCGGGGACAATAGCCAGCTTGCTGATCTTTAGCGGCGGCTCTTCCTCATCATTAGCCTATGAACGACATTGATGTAAAACATTAAGATGAAAAGTTATTTAAATGCTGGAACCAGTCGAATGTTCTTACTCTCTTGCGCTTCTCTTTTACGGTGCGACGTATGTTCAATGTCAAAGGATGGTTCGTTTTCTGGTAATGAAGCTTTGCATGATGCCGATCATTATCCAGGCATCCAGCATTAAAGCAAGAAAGGCATACATCTATTCCCTGAGGCAAGTCCTACGAAATCACATAATCATATCGTGCAATGTTTCGATTCAATAATGCGTTTTCCGGTTATACTCTAAATGCATGTTCCCTGTAAATGACGCCAATATTGACTGAGGGATACCTGAGAATCAAAGCATTGTGTACATTCTTCCTTATGGATTTGTGTATTACGATCAGGAGGCGTCAGTTTTGTATTTAATACGTGTTCGCAGGCAGCCATGGTTTTTGATCACAGGAGAAAGTATCGGAGGAATTATTTTTATAGGATATGATAGAATTCGTATGCTTTGTTGCGTAATTACGTTTGTGTTACACTCCCGCACGACCTTTGAATAGAGATATTTTTGTTAATTATAATCAGGGCTGTAAAGGAGTTAATATTAAATAATGGCTAGCTCGTGATTCGTGTTCCATGAGCAATAACGAGATATCAACTAGCGAGTGAGTAGTTAGAAGAGAAAGGTGGCGCAGTCTCATTTTTAGTATTGACCAAATTTATTAGCCATACTAAGAAAGTAATGCTGAATTATGGAATTGGCCGCCGTTATAGGAAATGATTTAATATTCATACTATTAATGTACAGTACATCAACGTCTACGAATTTCATACCTCGGTACGGTATGGAAATATAATTGCAACCGATAGTATTCGGGTCAGAGTCTTCACAGCGATAATATGTGTTCACTGACATAGTCGTTAAAGAACGGAGGGGTGAAAATCAAGATAGTAAAGTTATAATAAAGATTGGTAAGCGGATATGAAGATTAATTAATGCTAATTTGATTCATCTACTATGTATTGGCGTGATCTAAAGCAGTACATATTCTGAATTCGTAAATCTAGATATCGTCGGGAAGAATAAGATCAAACTGTTTGCTGTCTAAAAACGAAAAGAAACAGTCAACCTTTATATCATTGCATTACGAATTAAAAATTTTTTTACCGTTTCCATACCTATAGACTGACAGCTATTTCTTGGTTGAGGCAAATCTTCTGTAGTGCGAGGTAGCAACTTGCTAGAATATTTGAACCCCTTCTCCACATTTGATAAGGGCTTTATGCTTTCATTGCAGTAAATGGCATTCCACACATTGTCATCAGACTTGCTATTCGGATCTTTAATAAGATTCTCAATATGCTTTCGAAGTTCTCTGGCAGTTGGACGCTTGTTGGGGTCAGCATCACAACACCTCTCAGCAAGGTTCCTATAAGGTATTGGCGCCGAATCGGGCATCATTGGACGTAGTCCATTACAGATGTCTCTCGCCAGATACTCATCAAACGCTCTATCTCTGAAAGGTGGCTCGCCACTGGCAACCAGATACATAAGAATACCAAAAGAATAGATATCTGATTCCTGAGTAAACTGGCGAGTATGAAAGACTTCCGGTGCAATATAAGGTAAAACACCTTGAATGGTTGAATTTGGCTTGGATGAATCCACCGACTTGGAGAGACCAAGATCACATATGAATGTACGGTTGTTACCATTTTCACTACTCAATACTACGTTTCCACCATGGAGATCACAATGTATTAAATGTTGGTCATGAATAGTCAATAAACAGAGGGCAATATTTTTCACATATTGTAACTTCATCTTCCATGTTAGTTTGTTAATATTATTATGCAAGTAAGACAAAAGATTGCCCTCGTTGGCATATTGCATTATAATCATATACTCTTCAGTCTCTGGTTGTTGTGTCACTCCGTAAATATCAAGAAATCCACCGTATATAGAACACTCCGAATGATTCCTGAACTATTTGGGAAATTTTTTATCAGATAAAACGTTGTCTACTTATTTATAATTAATAAGAGTACTCACCTCAGAGATAAACAGTTCTGCCATTTGACCAAAACTCTTGAACTTTTTTAGAATAACATATTGATCAAATGACTTTTGCTTGGCAATATAGACCGTCCCATAACCACCTGATCCAAGCTCTTCGATTTCATCAAAATCACAATATTGCACAAACTTGAACCCGCCATTCTGCACAAATCTGTCTAGAAGAGTATGTATATCATAGTGGAACACCAAATAATAATATCGAGTCGATGGCTCTTGAGTAATGCCAATTACCCAAAAATTATCTGTGGTTAATATTTCTGGATATTCTTTAGTTAACTGTTGGGAAAAATAATACAGTCGTTGCAATAATCATTAGTTTTATAGTACAAAAAATACTGTGTCTATATACTGAGAATGGCTCACCTGATAGAAATCAAATGATTCTGTGCTCTCTCCATCAACTATCTTCTTGAGCATCACTTTTATTGACCTATATTCATATGCTGTTGGTTCTAACCAATCTGCCATGTGTGTACATCCATGATGTAATGCTGAAGTTTCTTGTACGTTTGTCAATTGGGAGTATTTTATCCATTGTATATAGCTATCAGTTGGGTGTATAATATTACTCCACGATTTCATTATAAACGAATCCAATGACTCATTGCCCGAAGTCCAATCAAGACGGCTTGGTGCTTTACATGAACGACAGAATGCGTTTATTCTGGAATCTAAATACCACGTACATGCCAGACATAACCCTCCTCCACGTTGTTCTTTAATTAGATAATACTTTTGCTTTATCGCATCATATGTAAATCCAAGAGTAATCCAAACGTTGGTATCAAGAATATCTGGATGGTCGACACACAACTATTATAAAGCGTTTGTTACAAGTCAATAAAATAGACAAGGTAAATACATGCATAGACAAACCAAACCATTTACCTTTTCAAAATATGAATCATCTGTATTATCTAATATCTCAAGCGGTATCAGATTCACATTGCGTTGTGCAGGCAAACCATGTAATTGTGTAGTTGAAAGTCTGTCAATTTTTCCAAGTCTCTCAAACGGAATCCATTCCAAGTAGGCTTCGTTTGCTGATTTTGTTTGCATTTGTGATTTCCTGATAAAATCGTCAAGTTTCTTATTATTGCTTGTCCATTCGTGAGATATTTCTTTATGACCGCAAATACACCACACGGGGCTGCATCTAAGTATCCCGCATGCGGTGCAGAATTCGTATTGAGAATAATAATGGTGAACTAGTCTCTCGGCCACGGCATAATAGTTATTTTCACACTTGGTAAACCCCTTTATCATGTAATTGCGACTGTCAAGCCAAGTTGAATATCTCCTGAATTGATTGATATTAGATGGATTTCTATATTTATGGGTTGGAAGTGAGTGGACCCTAGCAAAATTATGAATAGACTCTTGCGTGCAGACACCGTTGGTTCCCAGCAGTAAAAGCATTACCCTCACTTCATTGTTTGAGATATTGTCCCATGTCCGCTTGCGTTTAGCATAATAGATCGTTTGGTTATAAAAATTTCCAACTAATTCTATGTCTTTAAATTCCGAGTAAGGCATCCACACTAGGTGGTAATATTCCCATGCCGGTTCTCCATTATCGAGAGTTTTGGAGGATTCGATCAGTTGATCTATCGCAGGACATCTGTTAGCAGTCTCCTCAATTTGCAAACTTTTAATATTTGAAGCTAATGGCGATGACATTATTCAAGATATTATTATAGGGGTGTGCAGAAAACCCATGACGTCGTGCAAATTACCTAGCCATTACGGCCGTAGTTGCCAACACTGTAACGGGCATCGGTGAATTCTTTTACCACCTATCGCATTGGCTCTGAGAGCTGCAAGTCTTTTTGCAACGGGATAATTCCCGGCCTTTTATTTTCTCGCCTCAGATTTAGATAGGTTTTCATATTTCAGCAGTGTTATCGGTAATTTGGCGGTCATCGTCTCTGCAGTTTGTATCGAGGAAACAACATAACTACCACTCCCGAATAACGACAAAAACTGGAGTTTCGGATCGAATCTTAACAACAAAAATCATGACAAGCTTCTTTGTCTTCCCTAGTCTTTTTTAACATTTCCGTAATTTCGTTCCAAGTCTCTTGATGCAGTGTAATGAGTGAAGTGAGTATGGTAGATTACTGTAATTCCTATATTAATAATACGTTACTACTATTCGGTTGGATAACTATGTATATGTCAAATTCTTGGATGACATCTAGAAGCAATATTTAATATTGTCTGTATTTTATTACATTTCTACTTACATAGTCAAAAGTCTTAAATAAAATATTTATATTATAGCATTGCATGCTGTAATAATAACTCCGTATAATAAAGAGCCTCTTGCATTGGTCGTCAAGAATATATCAGATCATGCTTCTTGCTAATAATTGGGAACACTTAGGAGCCATCTACTCAAGCAGCTCACCTTAGCTGCGCTTAATAAAGGACACACAAAATCAGAGCCATCTACTCGGGAATGTTACTATTACTTAGTTTCTACCATAAAATACGTCCAATATTGGATATATTAACACACATGCCAGTATAGTGACTAAAAAGATCGGACCTGGTGTTATGGAACAGTTTATACTGCCAAGTATAAGGAAGAGAAAGGCATATACCAGGAACTGCTGTACTCAACGGTTTAAGAGGTTTGATGAAACGCCAGAATTATTTATTTCCAAGGTGGTATTAATTAAAGCGATATTTAATCTGACTCTGTATTTATTTTATTAATAGTTCAGAAGTGCATGAACAAAAAGTCGTGTGAGATCGCAAACCATCCGGGAGTGCCTTTACACGAACTCACGGGCGCAGTAGTCACTACAATTATGCGTATTTCCTTTTTTACAATGCTTCGCTAATTAATTTCGATGTATCAGATACTCTGGGCTCTACCCATTTGTCTCAAATTCAGATATGTCTGTCGATAATACACACGGAATACATTTTATGCGATGATCCAACATATCGATATCAATCGGACTAAAAAAATCTTTGAGTTAGACAATCTGCTTTAATAATAACCGTATTGGACGATATATAATGGCACAAAATTCGTAAATCACAATTAGTCTTACATCCGAGCGACTGTCATTAATACACGCTAATTATCTAAGAGTAATTTTACGCCGGCTGATTATTGGCTTAAAAATTCTTAGGCGCTGACATTCAAGAAATATGTGAAATTCGATTTTAAAACATGATGTTGCCCAAGACAAATCGGATCGTCATTGTCCCGCAGTGAATTTTAATCGAAACTTCTTGACCAACACTCACAACTGGATTGCGTAATCTGTTAACTGAATGCTCGTGAGCTTGTTCAATACAAGAAGAAGAAAAATGCCGTAAAGCGCCCTGGTTCACAGAAAGCCAAACCAGAAATAATGAATATCTTGGCCGTCTGTTAATGCCGAGACCAACATTTACAAGAACAAGCTTCCTTTTGAACCAAAGTACAAGGCGCAAAATGCCCTCCTTTGCAGTAAATCTCTCGTTAAGTGCAATAAAAATGTGTTACATTCTAGACATACTTGTGCCTTGGCTTGGCAATAGAAAATAAATCAACTCTACAAGCTAGCAATAATTCCTATTGCGGGAACAATGGCGCGCTGTCTTTCTGTGAGACTAATTTTTTTAATGGGTTTTCTGGCGCAATAAATTTTTCAAGGGGTTTTTGCGGCCAATATTTTTATTTCTAAAAAAATTGTCTTGCATTACATGGTCTTTGTTTTCAAAAATTGTTATTAGATGGATATCACCACAATACTTACATGTTCTCTCGGCCTATAAACACTTCGCATTCAAAATGGCTTTTTTTTTTTTTTACATTCTTATTCGGAGTTCATTAACAGAGATCAGTACAAAAGTATTACAAATTTATTTCACCGACAATTGAGTTATATCTCATGTGATCAATACTACAGTATATCGTTCACTCGGTAATGAAAATCTTGTGCTACTCTTCTATTTGAAGTCACGTAAGAAGTAGAGATTTCACAAACCATCAAAATTCTATAATGTTATCCTCTTATTAACACTCATGTCTAAATAAAGGATTCTACACATTGCGCATCAAGTAACTACTGCGGAGGAATGGAAATAACTGCACGGAACCAACAATCAAACGCCGCTTGCAAGAAATGCTTGCTTTTCCAAATGAATCGTTTGGGATATTATTGAGCTTTTGTTAAATGAGAATGGAAGGGATAACAAGGGATAACGTGCGCGCAGTATTAGTATCCGATCTGATCTACGATCAAAGGATCCAAATTCTATGTATTGCATTTAAACTTCATGAGTGTCTCCAAGATAAGAATGCTTAATCTCTTAAGAACACCATTCACCGACCAAAGAAAATATACTCTATCAATGGCTTTAGATCCAAGTATATTCTTCACATGACATGCAATACAACCACGGGAGCTTTTTTATTTGATGGTAACCACTTTCTAAGCTTATACTGTGATTTGCATCTCAGCATTGTAAAATACAAATTAATCGGAGCCTTAACATTCGAAAATACCTTTTGCAAGAAATTTTGTACCCGAGTTTCGCGCTCAGATAGCGCATAAGCAAGATTGCATCAAGTAAAGATCTACCAAATAATAATATAAACCCTTATTATTGTATGCTTGGATTACCCAGTTGACAATGATTTCGTTGTTGCCGATCCCTTGATGACGTATAAAAGGAGAAGGTATCATTGCCCCAATTTTAGCGATATATTAATTATAAAGATTAATATTAATGCTTCATTTATTATTATAGCGTAATCCTGACTATTTAATGATGTCATATCTTGCATATCATACTATTTTGCTGCTCGGTTTATATCGATCTCACATGTTCTCCTGTTTCGACTATTCGTTCATTTCCATCGTCTATTCCACATGTCACAAGTTTATTGGCTATTTAAAAGCGATACGAAATAAGGTTTTACTAATACTATACTTGGCTCAGGATGGGCAATGGCTCTGCACATTCCAACTATGGGTGTTTAAATGATCAAATTTATGTCATAACCAGAACAATATGAAGTATAAAACTTGGTAATGTACATCATGATGTAATAGCTCACTCATATTTCCTTGTTTTCACTATCACGAAAATCTTTCCAAGCCTTGCTATCTCCCTATCTCAATTGACACTGCATTTATTGGCACAGTGCCCTCTGTCCACCTAATACAGATACGTACTCTGACAACTTGATCAGATGACCCTGTGCAGACATAACATAAATACACAAATATAGTAAATATATACTAAGATAGTGGTGCGATCTGCACAATAGCCTCGGGATGAGTCATAACTGTCTTACATTTGTTTATTAAATACAACGATTGACATTGCATCCGTGCGTTATTATTACATTCAATATATCAGATATACACTCCTTATCATTATAGACAAAGGACATATGCTGTGATTGGGCATGGTGAACCGTCCTGCCATATCTTTGAAAAGCAAAGAAGCATATATCTATTAGGGACATAACATTCACGAATGAGATGGCTTCTCTTCTTTATGATCGGTATTTTATATATTCGTACGTCATACTCTTGTTCTATTATCCAAATTTCCTAATCTAGTACAGTATTATATCAGCTGGGCTATCAAAATTGACTCATCCGCCCTTCCTAAATCTTCCTCTTTACTCACACCCCCCAAAATGTAGAGTGCAGAATCTTTATTATCTTTAATTTTTGATGAACCTCTCCTTCATCTTTCCCTCTGAATCCATCTGCTAAACTGTGTACTATTTATCTTTTGTTCATTCTTATCAGTTACACACCCGAACCTTACATACGCTTGTTCACACGCATTCAGTTCACTGGCCAAATATGGAACTTGCATCATCAAAGACGCGTACAAAAATAACTGAAAGGTAACAATATAATAATAACATATCCGGGATTGCCGGATTACATGCAGTTCGCTCGATAAACATAGTGACAGCCTATCATCAGACAATGATCACAATAGGGGCTTGCTAGGCGCGTGACTTGAAGTAATATAAAGGTACGAAGGACAGACCCAAAGAGTCCAATCATCATCATATAACAACCCACTTCCAACAAATATCGTTACTAGACCATTCAGAATATACTAATCCTAATATCTCCCCCCAACACATTTACACTCATCCAACTCTCAGTTCTCTTTTCATTTTTGTAAACATGTCATCCCTCTCCAATACCGCTGACAACTGGGAAGAAATCACTGACTTGGATTTTGAAGATATCCATCTCGCTCAACGTATCACCGTCCACTCGGTTCCTACACCGCGCAGCAATGCTCTCTTGGATATCGATAACAGTAGTGATTTGAGCGATAGTGAAGAGTATCAGTTAATCGAGGCTCATACTGTGCCTACCTACGCCGCCGCTGCCAAGTGGGGAAACAAAACCAGAGCGGAAGGGAACCTAAAGGAGGCGAGTGTGTGCGAGAGGGGTTATGGAATTAAGCAAAAAGGAATGAGGCTTAAAAATAATATAATACCATCCTCACCACCGAGTTCGGATGACATGGACTCAATGAAAACGAACGATTCTCGTTCGTCCAATATGAGAAATAAATGTAAAGAAAGAGACAATAAATCGTCCAATCACATCGATAAGAATATCCGTCCTCCATCCCAAACACATCCTTCACCTCCAGCTTCGCCTCCCTCATCCTCCTCAACCATCGCTCCCCTCGATACTGAAATTCCAACCAAATCTTCATCGCGAAAGATGAAAAACCGTCACAACACACGTAAAGCTAAAATAGCAACCAAAAAGCTCCAATCACAACTTGTCTCTCCGAACGATGCAGAATTCTACGACTATTGCTGTCGCGGAGATACAAATAGAGATCCAGAGTTTGTAAAATATAAATTGTGTAAAAAGGTAATGAAATATGAAAAGAAGATGAAGAAGAGTGACGGGAAGAGGGCTAAAGGTGATATTAACGAATTGTGAAACTTGGAGTTTTGCTCCCGAGGAAGGAGAAACACTAATGAGAAGAGTGAGAGTGTGAGAGTAAATATATGTCTTAATGTAATAAACACATATGGTCATGTATGGATGATTTGATAATATAGCACCCCCATCCCTAACTGTTTTTATAGACGTAACCTCCCAATAAGACTAGAATCATTTTATATTACAATTACTGCATTGATACTCATTGTCCAATCGCCCCTTGTCTTATAATATACTTCACACATACTAGACTTCTCAGAGTCTGTACTATTTGCAAATAAACACCCGAATACTCCTTGTACACCTGCTTTTCGCTTATAACTGTTCCAGTGATGCATAAGACTGACAATAACTTCGCTAGTGAAGATCTTCAATACGTCGACTTACCGTAAATGGTATAGTCGTCAAAAGGCTCGGCTTCTTATATTGTCCTTCGGATTGTGAATGTCTAAAATCCTTTAGATCTTTGGTGTGGTTGATCCATTTCAATCCAAAAACCATTACATTGCAAATATCCAAGATTATATACAGTACGTTGTGTAACAAAAAAAATTGACCTCCAAATTTAATGAATAATAGCCTGTCCAAGGATTTTATTGATATATCATATATATGTATGGTACATTAATAATAATGCTTTCACCATTATTGTCAATTATCATCTGACAACGATGATTCATTGACGGTACGAGATAGATAACATCGAGCTTCAAGAAGGCGAAAAAGTTAAAAGTGGTATAAAGGAAAAAAGATATAAGCAAAAACGAGGTCCTATTACTATGTCACATAGTTCTGGTTATCATCGGTTCTTCCGTCAAACGCTGCTTTCACTCACGGATGTTTGTTGATGATGCTTATCTACATTCGCATTCTTCTAATTCCTGGATAATGTTGATGTAATATAAATATTCCGGCATAAAATTCTGCATCCATGATCTCGGGACATTACCCGCGGAGGTGACTACTATAATAGACTTTTCCTGCAACACTCATGAATTTTTTCTACCAGATTGCGTTCCGGTTTTTCCAAGTAAAGCAGAACAATATTAGCATAAAATCCACCCCAGGCAAAAACTTTCTATTGATTTTTAGAAATTGGCTTAATGAGCTTAGGACCCTATACATTGTTTTAGATACTAAATAGATGGAAGGCTGTTTCTTAATATTTACAATAAAAAATGTGCAAATGCTGGTTTTATAATATCTGATAATTTGCACAATTGACCTGGGTTGGACGAATTTGTATAAACCATCAGCATAATGCATTGAATAAAAGCGATAATTCCTTTCTATGAAAAAGAAGTTAGAAAACAAAAGTCCGTTCCCCAATTGTCATTAGGTGATTCCTGGCTTTATAGCCAAGCTCTGTCCACGGTCATACACTACCCTCGGAAAAGTATTTGGTTAAGCATTTTTTAAAATGAACATACTAACAAGGCAAAAAATTTTTTGACAATGAGGAATTATGTTTATATTGTGCTATGATGCATAGTAATAGATCATTCGACATGGGAAAAAAATCGCGAATTAATTGAGTTTGAACATGGACAAATTATTGGTTTACAAATCCCATGAAGTTATATCTCGCATTCTAAAAGCACTGTTACATATGCAATTGCCCAACATCAAATCTTTATGAATTTGAAAAGTACTACAAGAATGGATAAAAATTCAACCTAAAACTTATACTAAACTTATAGAAAGTATGCCACATATAATTGAAGCATTCATTAGGAATCAAGGATGGCCTACAGAGCATTAAATATTATGTTGTGTTGAAATTATAAATACTTTTTCGAGAGTAGTGTATATGATACAGATTCTCCATTTTTGGATAACTCAATGGCAAGGGCTCTCAAAGATGAAGAACTGTCATTTGTGATTTATCTTTTTTGGGACAGCTATTTATGACCTTTTTTATCAAAACATACCCAGGTATTTATTTGTAAAGCTACGCGCTTTTAGAGTTTACATGTGTATATGGGTAATCCAACTAGAGCCTGTCTACCTTTTCTATCTAAAAACATGTTGATTCCAGTTCTGCACTTATCTTCATATTAATACACGCGTATCTCATAGTTTGTCGAAGAAATCCGTTTCCCGCTACCGTGGCCTTTGTTACGCTGAAGCATACAAGCCATATTTATTGCAGAAAGATTATCTCAACACATTACTGTTCGTTGGGATTTCAATCGATAGAGGTCGATACCAAAATTGGCAGTAAGGCGAACGCGTGTACCATTGCTATTGCAGGGTATCATCTCTGCCTCGAGAGATGATTAGTCGAGTTTTTATCATTTCAATGTCCTATTTTGTCTTTTGTAGCTTTATACAGTTTGGTCGACTGTCCAGTCCAGACTTTATATTCCGTAGTATCATATTCTTCCAAATTAAATTTCACTTCACGTACGTCAGCCGTGGTTCTTGCTCAATATGCATGGGGTAGTAAATTACCCCACCGGTCGACCACCCGTGACAATTATAAATTTTTACAGAAACAGCCATGACAGTCGCGATATTATGTCAGGCTGTGTTACATATCGATGTTCGTTTATGCTTAACTATTGGTTGACATCACATTTATACTTATTAAGGTTACGTGCAAAAAAGCACCCTCTCATAATCCTTCCAAATGTTTCTACAGCATGCAGCATAAAGCACCTTACAATCCTTCCAAATGTTTCTACAACATTCCTGACAATTATAAACTTTATGACTTGCTAACCAGTGAAAAATTTTTTTACTGCGTATACCCCGGAATGATTCTATTGTTCTTATTTACGGAAACATTCATGACAGACGCGATATTATGTTATGATGTCGTCATCTAACACGCGAACGCGTGTCTATCATACATATATATATATATACCCAGACACTTCCCTCCACTGTGCATGCATCGCTCACAACAACCTCTCTTCCTTCAAAGCGCAAATACAACATTATCTTAAATATACAACGAACAGCCTTTTGTCGCCACTCTATATTACTACATATGACACGAATAAATTATCAAACAGCGAACTCTTAACACTCGACAACGACACGGTTTATCGACCACTGGCTATATACTCAGACAATTGTACGTGTATCGCTTCACAACAACCTCTCTTCCTCCAAAGCGTAAATACAACGAGCAATCCTTTGCCGCCTCTCCGTATTACGACGTATGACAGTTCGCTACAACTCATGAACAAGTCCAACGCGGTTTATCGACTACTAACTGATGAAAGAGTTCAAACACACGTCTACTCATACATATACACCATCACAACATCTCCTTCTCCAAGCGTAAATACAACAAACAATCCTTTACGCCACTCCATATTACGCACATATGACAGTTCTCTACAACCTACGAACAAAGTCTTCTAACAACAACACGGTTTATCGACCACAAAAGAACTCAAACAAATGTCTACTCATATATAACGCATCCATTGCTTTACAACATTTCATCCTCCAAAGCGTAAACACAACAAACAATCCTTTCTGCTACAACATATAAGCTGAAAAGTTCGAAGGTAAAAAAAAGAAATAGGCAGATAAATTGTACTAACTGACTATTGCTCTTTAATCGGTTCACTAGGTGGCTACTCTCTTTTGTCTCTGCTGGTGGACGGGCGCGGATCTGGATCGGGCGGTGGGCAGTCACCGGGGACGCCCCTCTACTCACCACTCTCCGCCGACGGTGAAGTGATCCCGGCTGGGTCTGATGAGTGGGTCACGGGGGATGCCTGGAACACTCTCTTTTTTTTTACACAGCTTTAGATGACGGGGAGAAGGTTTTGGGTAAGTATAAGGTAAGTACCGCTTCACGTTATATAAACTAACTTGATGGCTTGCTGGGGGATCTGATCCAATGGTGGACACTTGGCGGAGATTGGAGCGAGTTTGAGGGACGTGATTCGGTGGCTACTTAGCTGCTTGTGAAGGATCTGTCCCTGAAGCTAGTTAGAGATGAAAGGTGAGTTTGCTGCTTGGCATGCCGATTGGAAGCAATAGTCTTATCTGCCCATTACATTATTTAATTAGTACAATAGTAAAACAATAATAATTACAAAGATTATATACAAAATTTTTATTAATTTACAAGTATCAATATAAACGTGATGTATTATAATAATGTATTATTGATTGTATTAATAATAATCAAATAAATTAACATGTCATAATTAAATTTACCTTGCGCTTCGAAACTGGCTAAATTCGACAATGGTTAGGATTTCATTCCGTAGTGTCTGGCTCTATAGCACACAAGTGGTTCGACTCTTTACTTGTGCGACCGCTGCGGATTGTGGATCTCACCAATAGATTATCGTATAGACTTTTAATCGAATATCTAAATCAGATGTTATAATCCTTTGTATTTTGAACATGATTTATTGAAATAAGCTGTTAAAGCTATATTCATATAATGAGACATTGGCATTACGATCGTATGAACATGGTAGAGAATATTTATGGAATTAATATTTAAAGAAGCCCTCTATTAAAGAGGCTATGTTCAGTGAACGTATCGATACGAAGCAAGCTATCCGCCGGATTGAAGCGGATGTCTTAATGACGTATAGTAATTATTTCCACGAATATAAAGTTCTATTTTCTGATAAATTGTGATAACTATGCTTGCATCGATGCCTACCTATTTAATCATTCTGATAAACCTCGTAGTATGGATAACCTGCTGTCAAAGAGATCTATAATCAATTCTACGCACAAGACAGAGTAATGAGTAAGAATGCAACGCTGCGCGAGGCATATTTTACTCACCACTCAGTGCACTGGTTAATATGCAAGGTTATTGAATTACAGAGTGTGTCGGTGAGGAGAGCCACCCACCATCGCCACACGTTTACAACAGCGACTCCTCTCCGCTTGTGATGTTGGGAGACTCAAAAACAACAAGCACTTTTTTCGGAACCACATATTGTTTGTAGTCTTCATAGTCGGACCCGATATTATCCTTAGTTCTTTCAAAAATTTTACATTTTCGGATTCGGTTAAATGTGGCGTTTATGACTGCGCTTAAACACTGCAACAATGGTACTCGCCATTAAAAAATCATCTCATTCTCTCCTTCCAATTTTGCTAGGTTACACACTCAATCACATTCTACTTCGCCTGTTTTATGACACCTTATATTCAGGCCAGACGGGCAGTTGCAACAATAAAAAGATCGGAAACATGACGTTCCAAGCAGATAATTAATATCTGATATTATAACGACAAATACAACTCACTTCGACCTTACCACATGCTTGAATAACAAGGACCAATAACTAGTCACCTTGATTATCACAAAAACATTTTTGAGAATTGCAAACAAATTGAATTATTAAAATTCTGTATAAGCGACGACGGTTGGGGATATTAATTGCTTTAGACGATAGTACAGTAAAGGAACAAGAGATTAATCCTATACATTATTACACCCCATTCCCCGCTGAAGAAGACTAGAATTATATATCCCCTCTACAGTTAGACGACCCGCGCTGAAACCTTGTTAATTTTTCCAGAACTCATTTATCATGCCATCATTACAACTTCTTACGCATCTCTCGGACGACTTTTGCCAGATTCTGGAGCAAATGGAAGAATACAACACCACGATATTCGTGGGCCAAGAATCGGCTGTACGAGTGTTCCATGCGCATTCGATTGTTTTGAAGGCAAGATCGGAATATTTTCGTGCCGCATTTGCGAACGATTGGGCAAAGAAAGATGGACAGTTTTATTGCTTTCGTAAGCCTAATATATCACCGGATGCTTTTGAAATGATATTGAAGTGAGTGTGTTGGCGGGAGTGGAGTAGACAAGACTAGCTAACAAAAATTGATGAGCTTGTTGATAAGGGAGTGGAACTTGACAGAAGACGGTCAGAATGTGCTATATGCAGACTGTTAAGAAGCCCGTCGATTGCATCATCGGTATCTAGTATACTGATCGATATCTCCATGACGTCAAAATTTTGTCGATTATGGCTTATTTATACCCTCTACTTCAATACAGGTATTTATATACGGCAAAGATCGAAGTAGAAGACAAGGATGTAATGTATCTCTTGGATGTATTAGTGGCAGCAGATGAACTTTTACTCACCGAAATGATAGATTGCATCGAATCCTATCTCCTCCAAAACAAGGCCGAATGGCTACGGCAGAACTATTTCGCTTTATGGTCTAAAACAAAACAAGCCGAATTCTGCGGTAAATTACAAGAATGTTGCAAGAAAACAGTATGTCATGATCCACGATGCCTATTCGAATCGGATGACTTTTTGTCTCTTGACGAGGAGCTCCTGATCTCTTTCCTCCAAATGGACGAAATGCAGATCGACGAGATCGATGTGTGGGGATATGTGTTGAAATGGGGGTGCAGACGTATTGGGAAGGAAAGCGAAAACGTCCATGAATGGACGGCTGAAGATTTTGCCGCATTAGCCGATAAACTACAACCGTTTTTTAGTTATATACGATGGCATTACATGTTATCGGCCGATTTCTATGATAAAGTGTGGCCATTCAGACAGATACTGCCCGAATCTCTGTTAAACGACATTTTACAAAGCCACTTTAATCCGCAAGCGGCGTTTTCGTCAGCTGTAAGCCTACCGCGTCGAATTCCATTCGAATCAGAAGTTATTACAAGCGAACAAGTGTCACGTATAGCCGCATGGATAGATCGTACAGACGAACCGTATAAAGAGTACGAGTGTCCTTATACGCTGCGTGTGTTATTAAGAGGAAGTAGGGATGGATTTGATGCAGAGACATTTCACGATCTGTGCGATGAGAAAGGTCCAACAATAGTAGCAGTAAAAGCACGAAATTCGGGGCAGATTATCGGAGGATATAATCCCATACAATGGGTTGTCGGTAGTGGTCACATTGCTACTTCTGACAGTTTTATATTCTCATTTCCCTCATTTGGCGTAGTTGCCGGAGCGCGCATGTCCAGGCCTCATCGATCTAATTATGCTATCCGGTTGAACGAAAGAACTCATGGGGCATGCTTTGGAGACAAGGACTTCTGGATGAGTAACGCTTTTAACGACGATGAAAGCTGCTCTTGTCAACAGGATGATTATTCGGAAGCTATTACGTCAATGACAAAATTCTCTGCCGAAGAATATGAAGTGTTCCAAGTTGTAAAAAGAAAGATTATGAAGAGCATTGACGAGTCGTGACAAATAGAGTTAGAGTAAGCGTGTGACAATGGGGTTATGTATACGGGTGCGCACGCAAGTGTTGAGTGGACAAAGTAAATGGAAAACTGATTGAGATAGTAGGAGAGAAGGGTGATTGTACGATCATTGACTCTAACGGTGCGATGTTAGATTAAGCAGTTATCATCAGACGTGGGCCAAGTCTATTTTGGTTATTGTAGAGATAGAGAACAGACTTCACTTATAAACGGGTTTATCTTATTTATTCGTTTCTTTGTAAATACACAATTAAATATTTCTCATCCTCTCGATCTGTCCGAAATAATCTATTACTACACTCTCGATTCACATCTTCTGGAACATTTCCTTATTGTCTTCCTTAGAATTACAAGTGTGTTGAAACGCAAAATGGAGTTGCGAAATAAAGTGATTGATGTAAACAGGTGATTAACATAGTAGAACGAGCACACTCATTATCAAGATATTACCTTACCAACACCATATAGCATACATTTGTAATTATTGCCATTGTCATAATAAATCGGTCAGGTAATGATTGATAATTGAAGCCATAACCATCAGCGGTTATAATTATTTGTATGCACATCTTAATGGTTATTTGGTGCTTATTTATTTCTTCTATTTGTTTTAACAGAGCCAAGGCTAACTTTATCAATTTTGATTTACTGCGACTTAGCTCCATAATAATCCAGTTTCTCTTAATAAATATTAGTACGCGTTTTTGTTTAGTTCTCGAGCCACTCGAGAAGTAAAGGAGTATAGTATGATAAGATCAAGGTAGCACCTGGACACAAAAAGCAAAAAATTAGTATAGTCTGTACATGCTATATTCTCTTACACGTTTCTTTGACACTCACCTGCCCTAAGAAATCCCTCCATACTCTCCATGACAGCAGTCTTGAGCTCAAACACTCCGGCTTCAGCCGCTCGCCATATCATTGCATACTCTCCCGACACTTGATATACGGCAATTGGAACATCGGGACTCTGTAGTTTAGCATCTTTGACAACGTCGAGGTATGGCATCCCGGGTTTAACCATAATAATATCAGCCCCCTCTGTCAGATCACGACGCTGAACAATAATGGTAAAGAGAATAGTGAGCAGAAAATAATAAGGTGGAAACATTTTCTAATGATGTTAATTGGACCACTCACGATAGCACGACGCGCTAATCCACTTGCATTTGGCGGCAGCTGATAGCATTTTCTGTCTCCAAACGTAGGAGCAGACTGAGCAGCATCCCTATCAAATATAGTCACCAACCGTCATTATACAACCCAAAAAGAAAGCGAGTATTGCTGCTACTCTCAATTACCTAAACGGTCCATAAAAGCACGTGGTTGCAAATTTAGCGCTATAACTCATTAAACAAACCCTATGACTGATTCCTGCCTCAATCAAACGCTCTTTGATAGCTTTAATTCTTCCGTCCATCATATCGGAGGGAGCAACACAATGTGCTCCGGCTTTGGCATACGCAACGGCAACCTCAG
The DNA here is from genome assembly GCA_910592345.1 of Paraglomus brasilianum. NCBI lineage: Eukaryota > Fungi > Glomeromycota > Glomeromycetes > Paraglomerales > Paraglomeraceae > Paraglomus > Paraglomus brasilianum. Next base: position 34,352 of record CAJVPI010000199.1, read on the forward strand.
CGATTCGAGCAATACTTGCTGTATTGTTGATGGTTCCATCCTCGTTTAAATGTCCTTTTTTTTTTTTTTTTTAATTTAGATGGACGATATGTATAAACGATTTTACAGCCAATAACAATCTGTAGCCATGGCTCCAGATTACTAACCACAATGCCCATGATCCGTGTATTCACAGAGACACACATCGCAAGCTACAAATAAATCAGGAAATTCTTTTCGAATGAGTTTCACTCCTTGTATGACTGGTCCGTTTGGATCGTCTGCTAAAGTGCCGGTTGAGTCCTTATGGTCACAGAATTTGCATAAAATAACGTGAAACACTGTCATTCAAAGCATATTCATTTTCACACGATAGGTATGATTGTATATTCACCCTCTCAACCTTCAATGGCACGCCAAATAAGATGACCGAACTTAAGCCTTTCTCGACCAATGGTTTAAGGAACCCCTGCAACTTGTTTATTCCCCATCTGTTATTGTGTTTAATACAACATTGTGGTTCAGCCACGAAATAATTAATGATTTATTTTTTTTCAACAAAAATCGTTGTAAATTGATAGAATCATTAATCTTCAGGAAACTGATTGGCTGTCAGTTATTACCTTTTCTGCCCGGGAAGTGACTTAATCTCATCCGCAGCATTGGGATCATCAGTAATGAAAATTGGATACATCAACGAAACCTTCCTAAGCACATTCCCTGATTGCCATTGTCTGCTAGTCGGGTGGTGATATCCAGAATGAAGAATCGAAGAAATTGAAGTCATTTTTAGTAGTGCGTGATTAGGGGGCAAATTAAGGAGAACCGCTTTTTGCGAAAAGTCGTATAGAAATAGGAATAGAATGTTACACTAAACAATTTTACTGACCTAACTATAATAATAACTACCGACAGGTAATAAACTTCCGGCAATAATTAACGTGATTCATAATCAATGCGTTCACTCTGTGTAAGTCTTAATATTAAAAGCGGTTATATAAATGCGTAATAAAATAAGCGAGAATAATAAAAAGAAGCCCTTCTAATCTGTGAACTAGAATTTAGTCCGACGGTTCCTAATTAGGTATCTAAACATCATTGAGTAACACCAGTACCATTATCCCTCCATGACGAATATGGAAATAGTACAAGGATAATAAAGTTTACCTCGCTTCTCACATTCACGTTTGTAACATTTATAGTGTTTGTATTAAGTCCTCTGTACAGAAGTGTTGAAGACATGCTGGGTTAAGTAACGTGTATGAGGAATATGCGCTAATGGAAGAATACTTTGCAATTGTTTTTTGTGCTGCACAATCAATCAATCTGTAAAACAATTATTAGAGGTTCATTGAATACATTAATCATCTCTCGTGATTGACTATGATCTAGTTAGAGTCACTCTTAATATTAATGAATTCAATACAAGTTAAATCTTTGATTCCAACTTTATTATCTTTTGTAAAAACCTTGAACACACCCAAGAATACCGTTCATGCGTAGAAAATACCGTTAAACCAATAATTGGTCCGATCAGCCACACACGTGCCACGATGATGACTTTTGTCGCAGTTTTACAGTATTTCGAACCCAAACAGAAACCATTATCTCCGAGAAAATGTCCGCGGAGATTTCGCAACTTGTCAATATTAAAGATCCTCTGAATGCCAGGTCATTACAAGTCCAACAATCTTCGTACGCTGAGAATGATCCAGCTACCGAGTTTTTCTGTACGTTGAAATGAATGGGTTTTGGGTAATTGCAAATACTTTCAAGGTTTACTAGCGTGAAATTCGCTTAATGTCTCATTATCGCTGCTTTTACTATAGATCGTCCTCGCACACTTAGTGTGCTAGCGGCAATGTTAATAGCATTGGTTTACGTAGCAATGAATCCTGACACTGAAGAAGATACTTCGGCAAACTTCAAAAAGTAAGCGTCCGCAATAATAACGCATGTCGAAAAGCTCGCTCCCAAACCTATGTTTACATGTTCTTCAATTTATTTTCAACAGAGGTTTCTCAGCAAGTATTTGCTTCTTTCTCCTCTTTGCCATGTTGCAGTTTAGAGACGGTCCATTTATTAGACCACATCCGGCGTTTTGGCGTATTGTAATGGGGCTCGGAGTGCTGTACCAGACCTTTCTGGTATTTCTCTTATTTCAGGTAAACATCGACATTATATGTAAAACACACGTGATTTATTTACAATAGCTAGTCATGGTAACGTCTGTCGATATATCATAACACGTACAGAGTAAAAAAGATGCGCGGTATTCCATTTCGTTGATTGATCCCAACCTAGGAGTACCACTCCCGGAAAGATCGTACGCTGAAAGTTGCGAATTGACGTATCAAAATGTAAAAGTAAGTACCGTCCATCTCGATCGCTCCTCATAAGAACGAAAACGCATTCAACGTAATAATATACCGTAAACTCTCGTTAAAGGATCAAATTGATGTCTTTGTCATATACCATTCAATAGGTTGGTATGCAAAGGCTGTAGTTATCCGTGATTATTGGTTTTGCTGGGTCCTATCGGTGATGTTTGAGATTATGGAATATTCGCTGCAGCATCAATTGCCCAACTTTGCTGAATGCTGGTGGGATCATGTGAGTGCACGTCAAAAACATGACAAAACACGTAGAGCAGTCATGATATGGCATTTTTGGGGAAAATCGTCATCTCACTAGTTATTCTCGTTTTTTAGTGGATTCTTGATGTTATTTTATGTAACTGGCTTGGGCTTTACCTGGGAATGAAGACTTGTGAATATTTTGAGATGAAACATTATTCATGGCGTGGTATTAAAGAGATCCCAACGATCAGAGGAATGGTGAAAAGAACTGTCTGGCAATTTACGCCACATAGTTGGACTAAATTCGAATGGGGCACGACTAAAAACTTCAAGAACTATATGGCAGTTATCGGACTATTGTTTTTGGTATATTGGTATACATTTGAGGCATTATTTTAAATCTTATGCAAAGATTATGTATAATTCTAATGACTTTTTCTGTTTAGTATTTACAAGGCGAATTGAATGCATTCTACCTCAAGTATTTACTGTGGATTCCATCAACCCATCCACTTAATTCATACCGAGCAACACTGCTATGCTTCTGCTGTTTTCCTGCTACGAGGGAAGCATACCAATACCTTACTGACAAGTAAGTTGATATGTAATCCCACCTATTGATTTGTCTAATGCATCTACTAAGCGATCTCGCCTTTATCCTATTTATCTAGAAATTGTAAGCGTTTTGGACCGCAAGCATGGCTAATAATAGCAACGATAATGACCGAGAGTGTAATTTGTCTAAAGTTTGCACAAGGAGAGTTTCCCAACCCCGCTCCAACATCTGTAAAAATCTTTTGGTTTTTGTTTATAAGTGCATTAGTAGGATATGCAATATGGCAATTTGGGTTGCCCGAATTGAATAAAGATAAGAAAGAGACCAAAGAGGAATGAAAGTGAAAAGGGCAGATGGTCATTCGGAGAAACGATCAAGGACGTCGTTTGACAGCAATTGTTTGGAACAACAAAATACCGAATAATAAGCATCTTGACACAAGTATATATTTATTATATTCGTAATAATCATAAACTTGGCGAGGATTTTGTCATAGTATTAGGTCAGCATCTCATTTGTTTGTAGAATGAAAAACAATCTTCATACACTTGACGTTAGGAATAGTTCATATTCAGATATTCTGTCGTACTATTTTATATATTCATATCAATTAAAACTTGTATAAATTGAGCACTATTCATACTTCAATAAAAAATCGACAATAGGATCTTCCTATACAATTGTTAATGGCGTCAATTGCGACCTGACTCTTGTCTTGAAATGCCGGATCTCGTTGATATACTATTCTAATACTGTATATGTTCTAAATCACATGACAATAACACGTTGATTAAATCCATCACTCACGCAATCAGTGATATTTACAAAAATGTTATCCCTCAATGCAAGGGTATTTCAACCCGTGTTCTCCCGCACAAGAGTACGGTCTAACCGCATGCTGAATATACTGAATGCAGTTCGAAGATTATCATCGTATTCGGACACAAAAGATTTACCGGACAAGGTTAAAATTATCATGAAACAGATGGAAACCAAAGGTCAGGTGAGTTGAAGTAAATAGTCATTAAAGTGATTATGTACCATATAATTAATCTGATTACTAAATGTAATTGACTCGTAGACGAGGTAGATATCAAACCGACTCATGAACCCACGCTAGAGATTAAACAGGATGTTGGATCCACTTATGGGTTAGTCATAATGCAAACGACTGCTCAATCCTTTCGTCAGTCTGATTGAATATAAAGAACAACATCCTAACAATTTCAGGGGAAATTACAAGTTAAACTGGATATTACCACCAAGGACTGTCTTGATTGTTCGGAAACAGTTTAGCAGAATAACACATTCCGCTTTGATCGAGATTGCAACGTATGTCGGGACCAATCGATGCGATTCAAAAGCTCTCACAGTTTCCTAATTAGAGTTGAGGTATTCGATTTCTGTAGATGGCTTCACGAGAACTTCCCGTACGTTAACATTGTCGTTGAAAAAGATGTGGTAGAAGAGTTAGAGAACGAGCTCCCATTTGTAAAAGTCGTCCCGCCTGATTCACGTAAGGTGTACAATTTTTATTCGAATTGCTTTTTCTCTTACTTCATGTTCTAATCATTTAATTATTCAAAAGACCAGGAAGCAGAGTATACCAGAATAGTCGATTTTGTAATTAGTTTAGGAGGAGACGGAACCATGCTTCATGTATCTTCTTTGTTTGATTCGGCTGTTCCACCCGTGGTTTCATTTTCCATGGGAACGCTTGGGTTTTTGATGCCATTTCGTAAGCATGAATTCTAAAAGAAAAATTTTTACGTGGATAATTAATCTTTTAACAAACAGCGCGCGCGTCCCAGGCAAAACATATGTTTTATAGAGACGCGGACTAATACCGCCATTTTATTTTTCTCAACAGAATTTCATCAATATAAGAGAATGCTTGAGGAAATAATGCGAGGCGAAGTCTCATTGGCACTTCGAATGCGATTATTATGTTCGTTGTGGGATAAAGATGGAAAGAGACTACAAAGAAACGGGGAAAACATACGTAAGACATTCTAACGAGTCTATATCCATATTAATACATTGTATTGTATTCATAAAACCTGACACCTTTTTTTTTGCAGCGGATTTTCAAGTGATGAATGAAGTAAATCTTCATAGAGGACGACACCCGCATCTTACAGCTATCGATTGTTTCGTAAATGGGCAGTGTTGGACTGATGCTGTGGTCAGTTCATGTACGCGATTGTTTTTTTTTATAAACTAGAGACACGTACCTAAAATTTATATCCTCCTGTACGTCATTATTATTACCATCTTACATTAGGCGGATGGCTTGATCGTGGCCACTCCAACTGGATCGACTGCATATTCGCTTTCTGCAGGTACGGTAATAATATCGCGTTCGTCGATATGGATTAATACAACTTACAAAATGCAAATCCTCTATTCCAGGCGGCCCAATTATTCATCCTTCGGTACAATCCTTGTTATTGACACCGATTTGCCCCAGATCGTTATCATTTAGACCCGTCATTCTTCCACCCAATGCTGTTATCCAACTTCGTGTAAGCATGGAAATAAGTTTGTGTCTGAAGCTGATTTTGAATATGGGGGCTATCAATCGCGTTTACGGCAATTGACTTTAAATATGATCTTTAACTAGATAGGTGATTCTAGCAGAGGCAGTACGGAAATGACGGTTGATGGTCGAGAAGTCTGTAACTTAACAAAAGGAGAATACCTGGAGGTAATGTCCTTACTACATTATTAATCACTGCTTAAGGTATAGATCTCTTATAGCAAGACAAGTGCTAATTCACTTGCCCTACTTTCGCGCCAAAAAAAAAAAAAAAAAAAGGTCCAAATGTCGCCATACCCGGTTCCGACTGTTAGCCGTACAAATACGGGAATCGACTGGCTGAAAGATGTTAATGATCTATTGAAATGGAATCAGAGTTTCGGCAACAAACAGTTATTGATTCACGGTCTCAGTTAAAGAGTATAAATAGTGTAGATGACAACCATCGCATGGTTACTTATTTTAAACGGCGGAAACACAACTATCGATATCTATCTTAAGGCACCGCGTGAAACTTTCTTATTTATATACATATCTATGAATAGCACGATAAGTGGATAGTCTGACTAACGTTCTCGTTCAATGATAACTTAAATTAGTTTTATTATCTATTTTGGCTTGCTATTATTTCGGTTATATTATTAACTATTTTGACGGCTTAGAAATAATTCACTTAGGAGCGTTTATGTTACAAACTTGACCTCTAACTTTGCTTACGCGTCCCGTGTCAATTAAAGCATAGCTAAAATTTGCAGGCGGCTCTTTATATTTTCTATTGACTCTCACTCAAGTGTTGTGCTAAACTATTTAATAAATAAGCACCGATAGTCGCACTATTCTTTCCCGTCTGGTCTGATACTCCTAACTTCGTAAGCTGGCTTGTCCGGTTCAATTAGCCTCACCTCGTAAGCAATAGACACTTCCGTTCAGCAACAACAACGCACAAGAATAGAACTATTATTAGAACAACAACTAGGTTAATAAATTTCGACGCGTTCTAGTAAATGTGTCCATTAATTGCAGACGATAAATTAATTAATTTCACTGCGCATTCGTAGTATTTTATTAATATAAAATATTATGTGTCCGGAGCCTAGCGAAGGACTTTCTATTGTTATGAGGTATGCACTGACCCCTGTAATAGTTTCCTTCCGTCACCTTATGTACGTTTACCCGTTCTGCCACATTTTTTAATAACGCGTGAACAATAATACTGATGATAAACGCTGATAATCTTTCTTTTTCGCGACGGACTTTTTTAACGGTTTCCTAACATTAACGTTAAGGTTATTACAACTGAATGTAATAACATTACAGCATTTGAACAATCCAACACGATATAACGAGGGAATCTAGCCAGAATTTTTATAAGAGATAGGGCGTATTTTTTGGACCTTGCCACGAACTTACTTTTGTTGTGACAATAGGGGCGCAATTTTGAGTGTCCGTTACATTAACATCGGGATGCTACATATTTTTAAATTGTGACGACGAAATCAAGCGTACTAATTAGATTTCCTGCTACTTGGTGTGGCATTTATTTAAGTTATAATCCGTTCAATAATAATAAATTGTATTGAGTTGGTTAACTTGATGAATTGAATCGAATAAATAAACACATAAGTAGACAGCAGTATATCTATACTGCTGTCTACTTACGTTATACTGTTACCTACTTATAGGTATACTGTTGCCTACTTATTTTATAGCTGCCCATTTTGACCTCTAATAAGCTTAATATTTACTTCCTTTCAATGATTCAGGTGATATACAGATCATATGTGTATCGTCATTCGAGAACCATTGTGATATATATCTGAATAATGATTTAGTCATCACTTCTACATGCGACGTATCATTTGCCGGTTTGGTGATCGTGGCCGATTTCCGTCGCTGGGTCACATGGGCAAAAAAAATATATATCTGACGATGTATTCAGTCATATGTCGTCATTTGTGGGCCCGATGTGAGGGCTATGCCCGAACTGGGCACATAGTGCCCTTAGCTTTCTGGTTAATTCTTCTATGAGGGCCAGGTTTGAGGCACGTAGTGCCGAAATAGTATTCATATCCTAGCTTTGTATAATACACTCAAATATCAATCGAGGATGAGGCACGTAGTGCCGAATTGTTATCATAACTGGTAATACATCAAAGCATCCGATGATGAGGCACGTAGTGCCGAATTGCTAACTTCTGCAGTTACGAAACCTGTTATCCAATAAGGGGATAATTGATTAAAAATTCTTAGATTAGGTTTGTAATCGGGATACAAGAAGGAAAAGCTTATTTTAAACTATCAGATAAACCTTTAGTTAAAGAAGCTATTATGATTCATTCGAATATCACCCGACGTAGTGCCGAATTGTTAGCTATTATAATGCACTCGAGTATCGATCAAGGATGAGGCATGTAATGCCGAATTGTTAACATATCTGGTAATAACATCAAAGCATCCGATGATGAGGCACGTAGTGCTGAATTGTTAACATATCTGATAATAACACCAAAGCATTCGATGATGAGGCACGTAGTGCCGAATTGTTAACATATCTGTTGATACCCCAAAGCATAATTATATATATTATATATCTTTCTATAATAATTATACCTTGGGATATCATCTTTTTTCAGTATTTAGCTGGCTTATACTGATACCTAAATCGTACTTTTTATATATTTCAAAATATCATTATATCGAAAACTTTGGGATATCACTATATCGAAAACTTTGGAGTATCACTTTTTTCGATACCTTGAAGTATTATTTTTATTGATACCTAAATTAGGCAACACAAAAATGGTTATCGACTCCTGGTACGTATATTATATGCGTGTTCTTTTTCGGAACACGACCACTTTCATTTCGGAACTTTATAATCTAGATATCAAAGTATTAATTTTTGATTTAAATTTTTTCTCATACTTATTGTAAGAGGCGACAAAAACCCTCTACCTGAGATGAATAACTAGTTAAATGTAACAATCTCTCTGCTTCAGAAATTACTACTAAAACTAGATGATATTATCTTAGTACCTTATGCTTGCTTTATTAAAAGATTTATAACGATTATGCATATTCAATGATTGCTAGAGATTTATTTT
>CAJVPI010000200.1:0-43092 GCA_910592345.1 Paraglomus brasilianum
TTCCTCGAAACGTTGCGCAACGTTGGATTACTTCCATTTTTGGATCGGTCAGCTGATCATTGACATATAACCCCGGCGACAAAACTTTTCAGCACCCCCACGTACAAAGGTTATAATTTTTTGCTGAAAAATTAGTAAACGTTCAACCTATCGAGATATTACACAAACAGCTGTGCTATCAATACGCGAAACGCGAATAAACTTAACGATTTGTTTACTGACAATAGCAAACATGGCTTCTAGTTCGCGATCAGAACTTACACTCTTTGAACGTGGAGAAATAGTTGGTGCTTGGAAATGTGGGCTGAGTGAACCAATAATTGCAGCACATCTAAATAGAGCTCCGGCTACAGTTCATAGAGTCATAGTGGCAAATCATGACTGCCAACAAGAAAAACCTCCTACTCGAACAGGAAGACCTAAAAAGATTACATCAAGAGATAATCGGTCAATAAAGAGATTAGTCAAAAAAAGCAGGAGGACAAGCCTGAGGGAGACTTTACTGTTAAAGAGGTTAGCTCAAACACATTACTATTACGTAGTCACCTTCACGAGATTGGTTTTCATGGTCGAGTAGGAGTAAGAAAACCACTTGTAACTGAAAGGAATCGGACCAAAAGACTGTGTTGGGCCAAGGAAAGACAAGGATGGAGCAGTGAATGGGATTGCATTATTTGGAGTGATGAGGTGATGGTAGGAGGCGGGTATGGAGAAGGCCTCATGAAAGATATGATGTAGACTGTCTTATACCAACAATGAAATCTGGACAAGATGGAGTAATGGTTTGGGGATGCTTTACCAAAGATGGTCTTGGGTCTTTAATAAGATTAAATGGAAAAGTTACAGCCAAGGACTATATTAATGTGCTAAAAGATTATTTAGTACCTTATATGGGGCATGCTGCAACAAAACCAGACAAAGTGAACATTTGATTATGTGACATAAATGAGAGGCTGATTATGATGTGGCTGTAAAATTGACCAGGGTGACTGATGACGTTTGAAAAGTAATAATGGTGCTTGTTAATAACTTATGGACTTGTTAATTTTAGTGCTCACTTTATTATACCAGAATGTGATGAATATAAATCATAACATGGTTAATATAGGAATATCTCTATATAAAAAATATTAGTATGAAACTAATTTACATTAAGTCCACTATGGAACCAAAGAATTATAGCACCATTCGAAGCATTCTAAAGAAAGCTCAAGGAGAAAAAATTGCACCTTATGTTTTTAAAATGAATGACACCCAAACTCTCCAGGAATATCTAGATCAAGAAAAAATCACTTATGAAATTTACCAAGAAGAACGAAAAATAATAAACCATAAACGAACATTACCACCAACTCATGATGAACCAAGGAAGAAACGAAACTTGAAACGTAAGTAAATTTAACGTAAAAGCTTCCCACAAGGATCAAGCAATTTATTAACGAAAGATCGTTCCTCTTATTGTTATGGTCTTGATAAAAGATACTCGAATACATTTATTAAGCTTTGGTTCGCATTTTGCTCTTTCGACACAATTGCAATCAAGAGTCAAATTAATTCTTTTTATCGTAAGCGTAAATTTTATTATTTTAATTATTGAATGCGCGCTCTTGAAGATATAATAATACTAAAAGCACCAGAGTGATTGCATGGGAGGAAAATACTCAGACCCAAAGCCATTTATGAGTATAACCCGTTTTTTGGTCACTCTAATGCAAATTAATTTTATTCTTCTTTACTATCACTATTATCTATTTCTTCATTTTCATTTTCCCCATCTAAGCGAATTACATCTTTCTTCTTCTCTTCGTCGGTCCAACATTAATAGTCTTTTTCCGCGGGGTTGTTCTTCGAAGATAAAAGTTTCGTATGGTGGAAGCTGCGACAGCTTTTTCTTCAAGTAATTTATAAATTTCGAATGCCATTTTGTTAAATGAAAATTTAGGGTCCAATTCGGTTCTTTTATCATAATTGCCTCAGATCGTTCCACATCGTTTCGATATCTGGTGAATAAATTTTGTTCGCCGATGGTTTCATTGTTAATGATTTTCTGGACTTCATATTCGTAATTAATATTCCCATATTGCGGAGCTGGCTATTAAAAACCATGCCATTTATCAACAGGCCGAGAACAAAGCCAATAAATATTCCGAAAAAGAATTCGCTTGTGAATGTAAGCATGTTTTGTAGTGTTATTGGCGAAATTAACAGATTTGTTTTAACGATGTATTGTTTCAACGATATTATTGCGTTGTGGTTAATTTTTGAAGTAAGTTAACCGGTGCTGGTTTTATAGTGAAATATTCGTTTGTTCATTATGTTCAAGGTCATAATTATCTAAGACCATCCGCAATAGCTTGGCTTACCCACAACTCCATAGTAATAGTTTTGTCCAACTTAGGATGCTTAACAGAACGCTGATGAAATGTGCTAAGATTCTGTTTTGTCGAAAGTATACTAAGCCATGGTTACAGTTGAGCAATCCATGTTAAATTAAATCTCTTGTTGAAATGTTTGGCAATGTCTGCATGGAATTTTTGTTTGCATATTCACAAATTTCGCGTTTATTATCAATGCTCAATTGAACTCTTTTTTTTTTTCGACTGGCATTGTAAGGACATTGTAAAGATTAAGAAACCTTGTTATTATGTAATGACAAAAATTTTTACTTGTTAATTGTGTGACATAATACTGCATTGATTATCATTGGTCACATTTTGCATAGAGGGGAACAATCGGAAAAGTTCCTAATAATACGTCATTGATTAAGCGCGTTAGTATATTAGATCACATCGCGCAGCACAAAACTTATGTGTCTTTGTCATATGGAAGACTTCAAGAAACTTCCCCAAGACTTACAAACTCAAGAAAACTTTGATTGTTTGTTGGAGCTCGAGCAAAAAAAGTTGGAATTGGAGAAGCTCTGCCTCCAACAAGGTTATGCAGGTAACGACTTTGACAAGCAGAAAATTAATTACCTTAGAGGCCTTTTAGAGCCTAGTAAGCAAGATACGATACGTAGAGGAGGAAGAATAGTTCGAATGCTGTTATTGGTTTTGTGCTATATTGCAAGAGAGGCAGTTGGGCGTTATTAGCTGGGGCAGAGCAGTGTTGTCAGTTGGGATTGGGACATAGAGCAGAGTTCATAGCAAAGGTTAGGTCATATGTGACTCATTTCAAAAACAAATTAGCAAGATATAATATGTTTGGGTTAAAGTAAGCAGGAGCAATGGAGGAAGAATAATTAAAATGCATTACGACATGCATTGGGTTGGGACATAGAGCAGAGTCATAGCAATGGTTAGGTTTATAACACAAAATGCTTATTGCAAAGTTAACTAATGCTTGTTCACATTACTTCACATCTGATTTGCTTTCCCTGCTACTCATCTCTGCTATGACTGCTCAACTGACATTCCTTCCATCTGTCCAGCTGCCACTACTGGTGAGTGATATTTTTTATCTACCAGACCATATCCACATCCTTTTATTCATACCACTAATGGCATTCAATGTGTTTGAACATTCCAACCTGTGCTGCTTTCATTGCTAATTTCCCCATTGACATCTGTTCCATAGTGCTGCCCAACCAATTCATTAATCCTAAACTAACTTCTGCATTCTATGTTCAGTCAGTCCATGGTACAAATATCTTTGGTGAAGGCCGTGATAGCCTTTGCGTGATTTCCAAAGAGCGATTAGACAAGTTTGACAAATGGATGACCCAAAACCCAATTGGCCTCCTACGTAGTCCACCACGTTCTGGTAAAACAACACTTGCAGGATTTCTCAAAGAATATTTTATGAAGCAAGGTCGCAGGGTTATAACTGTCTCGATGATCAATTTTCCTTTCTACGGAAAAGATCAAAATGCCTTCAATAACAGCTGGAGAGAAAATGGGGGGGGAGATCTCATGGGAGGATTGCTGTAATTCTAACATTCCAACAGATGTCATAATTGATGAAGCCCAGATAATTTACCGTCGTGGTCTCTCTTTTTTCTGGAATTCACTCAAGTCACTCAAGCAACCTGAATTAAGGAATCCCAATTTGCGTGTACTCATTATGAGTATGTATGGTGAACCAAGGTTCAATGCTGGCAGCAATCAGGCCACACCAATCGACTTTGAAGAAACCTTGGGATTGGATGATTTGCACATGCTGCGTGGCGAGTTTGAAACATTAACAAATGAATTTATCAATGCATCCACTGACAACCAAGACCCAATAAAAAAAGTTAACATCACCATCCCAGCAGAAATACGTAATGCCATCTTCAATGCCACCCGTGGACATGCCAGCCTTGTCAGAATAGTCTTGGATCTCCTACGGTCTCAATATCAAGGTGGTGCTCAAGATGCTTCTAAAATGTTTGAGTATCTGCTCTCTTTATCTTCTAGCTTTCAGAATGTCATTATTGGCACACGTGCATTTGCATGGTATCAGACCTTGGAATTCAATGCCAAGGAAATCGAATTTCTGCGGAATGCTTTATACCAAATGGATGATCAATCAACCTTCCCTGCCGATCCTCATTTATCCAAAGACACTGTCACCAAATTCAAATACTCTGGGATGATAACTGATGCTGGTGAAAGGTCTAAAGGTCGTATGCAATTTGCTGCTCCAATTGTGCGTCTTATGTTGCGTCAACGCGTGTTCACTTATCATGCTCAGTTGAATCACTTGTCCACAACCAGCAACTTTGATGAATTTTTAAAAATCACAATCCAGCGCATGCAACCATCAATATTAAAAAAATCTCTCAGCAAAAGTAAGAATCATCTCGATTCGAGATTGTTTGAGAAGGCCTGGCAAAATGAATGGTACAGGGCTGCCAGTACTGTTGTGCCACCTCACAGTTCGTTCTCAATCAGTGCTGATGTTGGCAGTATCTTTGGCTCTTCAGGAAAATTAGACTTTTACGTCAATAATGAACTCCAGTGGGGAGTAGAACTGCTACGCGAGGGAGAAGAGATGCAGGAACATGCAAACCGTTTTGATTCCGATGGAATATACTCTAAAATTAACTTCAATAATTGGGTGATAATAGACTTCCGACACGAATCGAAAAAGCTCCTCGAACCAAAGGAAGACTTTTGGCACGTGTTATACAGCGACGATTTCAGCAAAGCAACAGTAAAACGTAAAGGCCATCCTGATATGAAATTGACTTTAGGAGAAAGCGGCGACGTGACCTTGGGGAAACAGGATTTACTCGGAAACGTTGACCATTATCAGGGCCGGTCCACAAAACGAGTACGCGGGCCACGACGATAAGGTAATCTCAAAGTTAGAATACTGGACCGAAATGGTTAAAATATGTAAATGAGTTAATGGTAATGGTTAAAATATGTAAATGAGTTAAATGCTAATGGTTAAAATATGTAAATGAGTAGATGGTATTTCCACCGAAATGATGCGTGCTCGTGGAGTTGCATATCGCCGTGCTTATAAAAATGCTATCAAAATGGCACGAAACATATTATATCAGAAGGTATTTCATGGTATCAGCTAAGGTTATCCTGTAGAAAGATTATAGGAAAAGTTTGTAGAATACGCGAAACCGCCTACCTAAAATGACGTTTCAATAAATGCTAACGCTAAGACAAAAAAAATTATAAGCTCCAATTTTGCAAAACGCTTAAATCCACTTATTTCTGTTATGAAACTATAACTAAACAATTTACCTTACATTTATGAATGGTTTCCTTATTAGGGAAATATTTTAACGATTTACCGTAAATAAGGGCCCACCTTCTCCAGTCAGGACTTATACCAAAAATGGTTATCGATTCTAGAATAATCTTCTTGAATTTGATTGGCCCTTACTCGTACACTTCAACAACGATATTGACCACGTGTCATACAGAGGATTTACTGACGTCTGTGAAGCTAAGCACCGGCCATAAGGCTAGATCCTTAGGACCGATTGTATGTATAGTTGGCCCGACAATTAAAATCCACGGATTACTCAGTAAAAGAAATGGTCTAGCTGCCTCTATAAAAACTATTGCCTACGGAAAACAACCCTACGAGACAAAAATTTTTAATAACATTCATTGACAACATAGTTAATGATAGTCTTTATGCTTAGTTTTGCACCAGAGTGACCAAAGAGACAAGTTATACTCATTAACGGCTTTGATTATTTCACTTGTTTTCGCAATTAATATTTGAAGTCTTAACATGACACAAGTAAACTCATCATATCTCCATGCAGTGTTAAACTATAAATATGAATGCAAGTTTAAAACATCAATCACAGAGGCAACAATCAGACAATCTGATTTGCCAAATAATTGCTGGAATATCCGAAACTTAAAGGTAGTACAGGTTGTTAAGTAATACAACTTAGAGAAGTTAAATGATGCAACAAGTGATTCATTTGAGGAACATGTAGTGACTTTAACTTAATCAGTAAATATGTGCTCAGTTGCTAGAAATTGTAATTGAAGGCTTATTCAGAGAAGTTTATTCTTTCCGATAATATTCTTACTCACAAGTGACTGGATCCCAAGCTGTTTGTTGTAAAGGCTTTTCATTAACAATTGGTTTCCCCAAAAAAGTTCAAATTTACAGGCCTGATATCCAATCTTACCTGTTACGAAATTTTCATCCAAACCATCGAGGATTCCCATATCAGCATCATCAAGATGAAAATTAAAAACGTCAGCATTGCTCTCGATTCGCTCTTTATTTATACTTTTCGGCAAGCTCACAAAGCCATGCTGGAGACCCCAACGAATTAAAATTTGTGCAGAAGTTTTGTTGTGCTTTTTGCGCAATTTGGACAAGACTGGCATCGTCAAGCCGTTGAGCTTTTGCTAATGGTGAGTATGCCTCAACGACAATAGAATTGGCTTCGCAAAAATCAGTCAATTCCTGTCGGCGGCACCATGGGTGTACCTGATGATAGTTCCCCAGCATTAATATTAATAAAGAATAACCTTATCTAATCTAAAACGACAAACTAATACACAGCATATCATCGTTATAACGTCCGTGTTACCACGACACTCGCGTCTAAATACCTCAATCTGATTAACCGCGGGTTTAATCTCTGGATTCGTCTCGAATAGTTCCCTCAGATGGTGGATACCGTAGTTAGATACTCCAATGCTTTTCACCTTACCCGATTTGACCAATTCCTCTAAAGCTCGGTAACTTTCCAGTCGTTTCTTCTTTCCCGGCAAAGGCGAATGCAATAACAACAGATCAATGTAACCGGTTTTGAGTTTGACCAGCGATGTGTCGGCCGCTGCGAGCGTGTTTTCGTATCCTTGGTGGGCGTTCAAGATTTTGGTCGTTACAAAAACTTCATCACGCGGAGGACTATCCCTTTAAGGTATATCCAAGAGAATGTGAATTAACTTTGCAGTCGTTTTATCTTTGCAAGTGTCATGCAAAAGTGCCAAAAACCTACCGAGCTAAGATAGCTTCGCCAACGTCAGCCTCATTTCGATATAAAGTCGCAGTGTCTACATGACGATATCCAGCCTGGCATACAATATACATTCCAACCTCAGTATGCTACTTATATCTATTGTGCAATATGCTACTTGTATATCTAGATTCATCCTTACCGCCAGAGCCGTCAACACGGCGTTTTTGGTAACATCACCGGGTGGCGAAAGATAGACACCGAGACCTTGAAGGAAAAAGAAAAAGAAATTAACATGACCTCTTTTAAAGCTTGTTATAAAAATGTCGTGATAATTAGCCGTTTACCAAGAAGAGGAATTTCGCGCCCGTCGTTAAGTTTAGCGGTAGAATTGATGGATAGTTGACTCTCCATTCTTGATAGTACGAGGGATTTCAATTCCCTTACATTTTTTTGCTATGTGACATCTGCAAAAAAAATTGAAAACGTAAAGCTTAATAAACGCAACATCCGAAATGGAAATCTCAGTCATGAGTATGGAATTATATAAACGACATTACCATTTACAAGATTTTATCATGTGACTTGCTGATCCTGACAGACACTCGCGATGGTTCTGATAGATTTAATGTTAACAAATCCAACATGACCTCCACTATTACTATGTCAAAGCCTTTTCAAAATGTCATCAGTCACATTGGTCAGTGTACAAGACGTTGCGGGCAATACCAACGTTTGTGTTCTGGATCGGCGGGTTCAATGACAATTTACAGCCACACGATCCACTTTTACTTTGTGTAGCGAAAACAACTTGTTATATTTCTACTGTTCACTAATACTATCTCACCCGTTGGAACAAGTCAGCTTGGATGCAAGTCAGACATTCTTCTTAACTTGACAAAGATATGAAAGAACAAAATAGAAATTTTTATTGCTGGTTGAATGCGCCAGTACATATTATTCTTGAAGAAACAGCAGAGAAGTTAGACTGTATAGAGATTAAATTTCTTCCTCCAAATACTACAGCCTTTCTTCAACCTTGCGACGCCGGAATTATTAATTCTTTTAAATGTAAATATAGAACTTTATTTATTCAAAATCGAATTAGAGCATACGACGGTATTCAAGACGGCACCTCAAAGGTACTTGTCGACTATACCATATATGATGCTTTGATGAATGCATGGTCTGATGTATCATTGCAAACCATACGTAACTGCTGGCGAAAGACTGGTATTGTTCCCGAAGAGACAGTTATTGAGCGTTATGGTACAAATTTCGGAAGGTACAGTGAGGCATACAAAATTAATTAAAATAATAACCTTCATTCACTCAAAAAAATTTATTATTATTTTTTCGTTTTTAGTAACAATAACGACGAGGAAAAAGCTTTGGAAATGCTGCTCAAAAAATGCTAACCATTCAGTAAATGAATACATTCACATTGAAGATGAGAATAATTGGACCGACCATACTGATAAAGATGTAATAGAATTAGTAAATCGGGAGGAAACAATAAGTAATAGAGTAGCCAGCATATCAATCGATACAGTTTTGTATCAGCAAAGACAGAATTTGGCGAGGTTACCGAAGAAGTAAAGATTTTGAGAAGATTACGCAGAAGGTCATTTCAGCAAAATCTTAAACAAGTTAGCCCTCCACCATTTTGAGGATAAATTGATCCCAAAGGTTAGTGAGGAGGAATACGATCTCGCATTATTCCAAACGCATGTCTAAGTAGGTTAAGATCGGCTTACCAAAAAGGAAAAGAATTTTGAAAAGCTATTGCGAAGAAACGACTATATTACAGTATATGATGAAATTGGGGAGTTGAGGGATAAATTTGATAAATTTGAGGCGATACATAATAGTAATGAGAATTCGCGTAGAAGGAATGAGAAGGGGGTTTTTTTTTCTTTTTTCTTTTTTGTTATTTTCTATGTTATTGTATATAATAATAAATAAATAAAATTAGTATAAAATGTTGCCACAGTTGTGGCGCCAAATTAAAAATAACTATAATAATATATTGGCGCAATAAGCGTTATATTATATAGTTACTTTTTTCTGTCAAGTAAAATTAGCTTGATAATGCCATGAAGATTTTTTTGTTAGTATTAGGGAAATTTTATATCACAAAAAGCAGATAATCTTGTAATTTCTCTAAACTTGCCAATTTCTGGCCAGATTCACATTTAATCCAGTCGGATATAGTTTATCCTTTTGTGCGATCAAGATATCTTAACTTCTGGAAAAACACGTTACAGCAACAATAAGGAAGACATCGTTCGATCGGAGAATTCTCTGAGTAATGGGAGTGTTATTCCTTTCTTGTATTCTACACCCTATTTGCGACTATACACTAACAATAATATGAGAACGGACTATTGTTGACGCGAGAAAGATAAATGTTGAAAGAACGTGAAGTTATGTCCATTTGTCAGAATTCGGAAAGTCCTCGCAACTGCGTGAGGTCTTCATCTGGCGGTCTTGGAACGCTGTGTCATCAGCTATAACTTGTTTACAAAAATACTAGGCAAGACAGCAGTCCTCACAGAACAATATAAGTTGAACTGTTTTGTTCCGACTTCTGTTAAAACGGCCCAAGGTAGCTAAATATATACAGTCAAGCCTATGACGTGAAGTTTTACGAAAGGACGTGAAGTTTTACGATAGGACGTTCATGATGGACAACGTTTAGAATGTCTGGACGCAAAATGGTCTAGCAATCGAAGGGTCAAAATAAAAATCAATTACTATCATCTAGGAATACCAACCATATTTCCTTTTTGACATTTCATAAGACCTCAAAGTTGAATGACATTATTTATGACATCTTATGACATATTTACACACTAGTGAACTTCATTATACGATAGCAGGCGTGTCTTCAATCTCGGTTGGCACGTACACAACGTTTTCTTTATCTACGATTGATGGTAATTGGAAGTCTTTGGTCTCCTTTAAATAGTGTTTTTTCAACGCGTCTCTAGCAGCCTTTGGTAGAGAACAATAGATATTTAGTCAAGACAGAAAGCAAGAAAGAAGAAAAAGCTGAACGATGGACAATACCCTAAATTCTGCCATATCAAGAGAACTTCCAAATCCTTCTCCTAATTTTTTCGTTCCTGAATAGACGCTAACGATAAATGTCGGTGACTTTGACAGCCGGCCAGTTTCTGCCGTCAACCTAGCAGACAAAATTGGTACATTTGACAGGTAACTATGGAATATATCAACACTAAATGGTTACAAAGCCCATTTAATATTATCCGCACCTCGAAATAGGCGGCTCCTGTGAATGTCTTCTCATTAAATAGGATAAGTCCCGTTTAGGATTCACAATGTGCCTCTCGAATATTGCACCAACATTCACGTCACGCGACAGAAATTGATCATGAATAAAACTTTTTGCTGCAGCCGGGCCCTCCAGATGAACAAGCAAGATAAACAGGTAAGACGCATGTACCCCACTTTTACATAAATTCCCTAGATGAATAATCGTACCTGATCAAAATACAACGCCCCGACAATTGCACCGACAGCATCAGCAGTCACCTTTCCGATACCACGCGGCGTATTACTCTCAGGAACCCATCGCTTCTCATTCCCATTTGCAGATTGAGTTGCTAATGCTTCGTCAGTCACCTGACAGACAGGCACACAAAATTGATTCACTTTCCCGAAAAAAAAAGGTATGGCAACACTTTTACTTACGCAAACGAAAAAATTATCAATGCCGTTCACAACCTTACCTTTTGCCATCTGACCTGACGGTCTACTCCGACTTCTCGTCCGAAAGTACTCAATGTCGTATGCCCACAGTACATTGTCAATATCTCTTCCAATATCGGGAGTGGAAGTCGGGGATATTTCACATGGAGGTATTCAGTAACATACAGACCGAAAGCATTATTGCCTGTGAGTAAATATTATACCGGTTTAATACATGTAGCTTCTTCGCTTTTGCTCTAATTAGCATTCTCATACGTACCCAATACCTGAAAACCTTCATTTGAAGGCAAATCAGTATCCACATACGTCCTATCCGTTAGAGCCTGTAGCAGGATCTTTTGATTCGAGAATTTCAAATTTAACCTGGCACCAAGCGCGTGCATTCCAGCAGGTATGCTGTCTCGGACTGGCGGATCAGGCGATATCGGTATTTTGAATTTTGGTTTTATGACATATCTGGGGGAAGAATTGTGAAAAGAACGGGTAAGAGAAAGAGACGGGATGCGTAGAAACTGCTGTGGAAAATGGGTGATTGAGTGAATTATAGGTAAGAAGCGTGAAAAGGTGATGGGTAACGTCGAATGGGAGACGTGAAGAGGCATGGTAATTGTAGGCAACTAGATTTGGCTTTCTTTTTGCATTTATTTCACCATCTTGTGTGACATAAATTTTTAAACTCTAATCTAGATGAGCACGTGAACGGGAAATCTAAAAGATTACATCTGCCAATTCGATCCTACTCTGCTGTTAACGAACAAGATCACCAAATTATTCACTCAAGTCTTCAGCTCATTAGTTTATTTATTGAGCAAACGATTAATAGCCATTTGTCGCCGAATGCTATTTGCTTCTTTTCTTCTCGTTCCGTACCAGTGATTTTTTACGATTCGAGCGGTACGCCCGGGAATATGTGAAGCAATTACACTCCATTTAGGCCCATAATCGCAATACAAAAGATCAATCATGGCCCGTTCCTCGTCGTTAAGAGGATCGCTATTGACTGTGTATTAAACCATAATATATTATTAATATTAACAGCAAAAATAACAGACCAAATCAAGTATATTAATATTCAGATGACTCACTTCCAGGGCGTGTCGCATTGTTCCACCTGAATATAAATAAATCGTCAAACAATGATTTCCCCAGTTAGATAGATTATCAGTAAAAAGCACTTATCTTGCCCAAAATGTAACTTACCGTTCGTAACATTGTTTTGGTGTTTTAGTAACCATATTTATTGATATTTTAATCCACACAGGACCTAGTTCATGATGAAGTTTACGGAGAGCCTTGTCCTCCTGTGCAATATTATTAGAGATTAGCAAGTTATGTGAGCAGTGAGAATGAACGTTCGTTTACTGGTAAATATTATAATGGGTATAGGTCTTACTTCCTTCGTCCAGTATTCTCTCCTTAGGGATTTACTGACAGACATGTAACAAAGTAATATTCTCTCACTTGTGCAAAAGTTATTGTTTCTTCTCTATTAATCTTTTTAATCCCCCGGTTAAATGGTTATTTAATTACTAGTTGATACTACCGCCGTTGTCTTGCGCAAGGAAAATAGTAAACTATCCACTCGACGGACTTCGTTTTGTTGTCAGCTGTGGCGATAACAGTTCAACACACTTGGCAATGTTATCGAGTTATGAATTTATTTCCAAGTTACAACACTTGACAGTTTAGTCGCGGTAACGTAGTAAGACAGCTTACTGCTTTACAAATTAATAATAGTGAGAATGGAGTGCCTCGAGTTCAGTATCTTATTATAATTACTATTATTTCTATTATTATTACTAAAAGTACGAACTTCTTTGGCTTTGGTAATCGTAGTTGTTTGTACAAAGGAGAAACATAGTAATAGGTAACGATTTAAATACTTTTTATTTTACCGGTATGCTCAGTCCTGAATTCTCCATAAAAGACTGGATTTCGGGATCGAGTCCGGCCCCGCCAAAAATGGATCATGGTATAGAATGCCCAAAATACCAATCAAGATGCCATACGGTTTTCGGTATAATCCGGAATTCACCATATGGAGTTTCGTCAAAGTTACCAAACCATATTCATATTTATAATCGATGGAAGCAGAGCAAGACTGGGAATTCTACCTTTAATTACAATGGAACGTTGACGGAATTAAAGTCACAAGAGAAGTGCATATCCGCACTCCAATCTCCTTTTGATTTATACCAACAAACAGTTTTCCTTACTCAACCATACAAGTACACTATACCTATATTTGTTATTTAGCGGGCGTTGCGTAAATCTACGGAGTATTACTCCCCGGTTAGCATGAATGCTTCTGTTCGACAAGCGAAATCCTGGTAACAATTTGTTCGAGCTCTTTCAGGCGGCTACTTGATCTGAAAGTCTTAGTATAATGGTTCTTACCGTATTTAATTAAACAATCTCGGATGCCAATCAAGTCTTAAATCATTAAACGCACGATCCGTTTTAAGAAGAACTAGCTTAGGGATGTCAACGCTAGCATGTACACAGTGAAAGTCGATATAACGGACTGTTCGGGACCAGCGTTTTAGTCCGTAATATCGACGAGTCCGTAATATCGACTTGTGAGTTTTGTATCAGATATTATTTAGTAAACAAATTCCGTTCCAGAGAAAAAGTCCGTTTTATTGACGGTCCGTTATATCGACTTTCACTGTGTATTAGTATAGGCATTTGCACAGTAATAGGTATACGGCGCATTGTGATCAATTTTTGATTATTATCATTACGCGCACACGTATCGTAAAACGGCTAGCTAACTGGAATAATAATAACGCTTGGAGTGTCAGTTGGTTAGTAAGTTTCTGATACTGAGACATTTTATTAGAAAAGAGATCAGCGCAGAATGTTTGATCTGTGTATCCACTAATCTCGAATTATATTAGCCCTGGACCCCTTGCTTTACTAGTATATCAACTGTTAAAGATGTTCACAAGCATTATTTTCTTGGCGAAATTTGCCTTGGAGCAGCTAACCCTCTTGGTAAATACGAGCAGGAAAAAATAGCAAACGTATGTGGCTTTTTTGATTATCTTGAGGGGCGCATTTTATAGTATTGTCACATCACGGCTTATCACTAAAATAAAAAAGCCTTTTCGAACGAGGCTGTGCATGGCTGGTGCAAAAATTGCGACTATATTTAAGCCTTTTTCGTGTAAAAGAGATTGGGTTATTTTCAACGTGGAATTTTTGCATTCTCTGCCCACCTTGAAATTTGATAATAGCAACTTGTTCTCATCGCTCCGTTGACAGTTCATACAGTAATCAACGTTACTACTTAGTTAACATCTTTTCTTAATATTTATCATCCCCTTAACTACCTCCTCCAAAGTTCGCCAATATGACAACAGTGAATCCCGATATGAAGGCCTGGTTTTTAGACGAAACCAGAGTCATAGACCAACGCATTGCAGAAATTCAAACCAACATAACTCGCATCAACGAGCTCCAAACCAATATCCTCACTGGTACATCTAGCCAACAAGAAGCTACCAATGCACGTGAACGAGAATCGATAATGACACATACAAAGTCCATTTTGTTCGAAATTAAAGATAAAATCAAAGCAATAGAACGCGAAAATGCTAGATTGCCACGAGATCATCCCGAACTCAATCTTCGCCGTCAAAGACATGCCCATCTTCGTGAGAAATTTACCAATGTTCTTGAAGAGTACCGTGGCATCGAAGAGGGTTATCGTCAAAAACAGAAGGAAAGAATGGCTCGTCAATATCGTGTGGCCAACCCCGACGCAACACAGACTGAAATTGACTCGTATCTTAATAATACATCTAATCAACCCATTTTCGCTACTAGTCTGGTTCGTACCAGTGATGCTCGGACAGCATTGGCAGAAGTGCAGAAACGACACGACGATATCAAACAGATAGAACAGACAATTGGAGAACTGGCTGATTTATTCAATGAGATGCAGTTGCTGGTCGAGGCGCAGGATGATGTATTGGTCAACATTGAAGAGAACGTTGACGAGACGTTGATGAAGACGGAACAAGCGAACGAGCATTTAACTACTGCGACTATGAGTGCACTTGCTGCTAGGAAGAAAAAGTGGATTTGTCTAGGAATTTCACTTCTGGTTGCGATTATTGTTATTGCCATACTTGTGGTTTACCTCCATCCAAAAAATATTATTCCTAGCAATAGTGGTAATACCTCCAATACTGTCACCGTAGTAAACACAGTGACCCCGACCCCGACTACGAGGCCGACGTGAATGATGGCTTGAAGAAGTGAATCTGAATAAGAATTTATTTATTTTTTTGTACAGATGGAATTTTATTAGAACGTTGTATGTGCTAATTTATGTAAAATAAATTTTCCTTGTAAACTTGTGCGTGTTGGATCATGTGTAACATAGAAATAGATGAAATTTCCAGTAAAAAAAAAAATTCTTTGAATATTTTTATTTCTTTCCCGAGAGTATGTCAGACGAAATTATTTGGCAAGTTATAAATCAACAGTTCTGTTCATATAAAGTCAAGTAAATCATTTTCATGACCTTTTCTCGCTATAACCTTTACTCTCTATAACCTTATTCTAACGTAATATTCGACCAATGCAATGGTGTTCCTGATCTGTTACGTTCCTCCCTCTCCAACAGAACCGAAACTCAAAACTTCTGTCGAAATACATATAATGTCACAGGCTTTTGTAATAGACAGTCGTGTCCGTTAGCGAACAGTCGGTATGCGACTATTCGTGAGCAAAAGGGTATTTCGATGCAATGATCGCCAAAGCAGTCGATTTTTTTTTGTTTTGTTATTCATAAGGCATTCGATTTCATGCTTTACAATAGGCATCATTTATTTATACGTAAAAACTCCTGAACGAGCACACACACCGGCAAAATTATGGCAACGGATTAAATTATCTAAAAATTACCAGAAAGCTCTAGAAACCGTACGTATAATGTAACCAAACGACAATTCACACGCAAAAGCCTTAATTACGACATTTTTATTTTCCAGATCGATAAAGAGTTGGAAGAGTGGCCAAATTTTTTAATACATAAATGCAAACAGCGCTTGACGAAAATTACCCAATATCTTATCCGAATGAGAAAATTAAGGAAGAAAGAGGGGTACATGTTGTTCACGGGAGTACTGTTATATTAACAAGCTTTCGTACACTAAAAAGTCATTATCGTCATGTAGGCCCCAGTTAATTCCTATAAAGAAAAAACTCGATCGTCGAGAGGCAACTCGTGAGCGTAAGGCAGAGGCAGCGGCAAGACTAAACAAGGCTGTTGAGAAAGAATTAATACACCGATTGAAATCAAGAGCGTATGGTGATGCTCCTCTAAACGTGAATGAGGACGTTTGGAGAAGTGTGCTCGAGGGAGATGAGGTTGCGGTTGAAGACGATATCACAAGCGAGAGCGAAGTAGAAGATCTGGTTGAGGTACGCCCATCACCCTCTTTTTTTTTTCTTCCAGTTGACGGGATTTTGACATGAAATTGACAATATGTTTATATGGGTACTCCAGAATGAGCGTGAATTTGTGTCAGATGTTAGTGACGACGAATCAGTTGATGATATAGAAGATATGTTGAACAAGGTAATTCAATGACCGCTGTCTCGCTACAGTTATTATCGGAAAGGTCATGACTAATGATGATATGTCATTAATTTCAACTTTTAGATGTCTGAAGACGAAGTCGATGATGACGACGATATTATGACAGAATGTGTAGAATTAGAATACGAATAGTTCATTTACCGCATATAACATAGAACACAAAGATCTATCTCAATTACAGCTCTACAACATCTGCCACATTATGAGGGCTAATAGTATCGCTAATCCAAACAAAAGAGTGATGACTGCCACTGCAAGGAAAGAGTTGCCTAATGACGCATACGGTATTAGCCATAATCAGTACCATACAAATAAACTCGTTTACGACTACGAAACTTACCTTGGCCGATAGTCTTTGGAATCACTACCAAATGTACACTGTCAATACTGCCGCTCACCAAGACTGACGATGAATGATTGAAAACTATGGTTGTCGGCGAAAAGCTGTGAACGTCTGAGAGTCTTAACAAGACCTAAAAGGAGGTTGCAACATCATTAAAAGCGCCAAGAAAAATTTTGGTTTTTCTTCAGTCAAGGAGAATAATACATACTCGAAGGTTTCTTGAATCACAGATACCGACACTTAGATCGGATGATCCATATGCCAAATACTTTCCATCGTTACTGATGAAAATTTAGTATCAATCTATTATCTTTGTCGCCGCAATTGTCAGAACAAGCTGATAATGAAGTACTGTCTACCTTATAGCAAATGTAGTAATAGGTTTGCTTGCGACTGTCTTTGAAGCTACTTTATTCCATGTCTCAATATCCCATTTTACAATGAATGCTCTTCGACGGTTGGATGGATTCACAACTACATAGAGAAAGCCCGCGTACTCGCCTTGGCCGTAGCTAAAGATTGTGTGTTGTGAGCATGATTTCAGTTTGTCAACTGACTCTATGGCTTCGGTTGTCAGGAAAAAAGACAACAATCATAGCGATAATCTTATTCTCACCGGCAAGCCCTAAATTGTGCATCGACAGTCTTCTGAAACACAGGACGTTCGATCGTTTGAACAAGCTTTCCGTCCTCCGTCGCCCATACGCCCAAAGTCTTTTCAGACAAGGCCGTTATCTGGGTATAGCTTAGACTTAGAAAGATATAGGTGATATTCCTTTTTGTCACTCTTTATACAAAAAAATACCTGTTTTCCATCAGAACTAAAGTCAAGGTCATATATTGTCTCTTTGTTGTAGTTAATCGGAGGAAAGGCCGGGGCCAATGACGGATATTTGTATACAGTAAGCTGAGCCGAAGAAAAGAAATATCGCTCAATCTCGGTAAAAAAAAAACACATAATGTTTATGATTTCGGATCCATTCATTACCTTACTATCCGTCCCGCCCAAGGCCAGAAGTTTACCGTCTTTACTAAACCTAATTACTTTCTAGTCTCTGAAGAATCAATATCACAAGCAAGCCTATTGATAGGGTTCAAAATAAGATAGCAACAAGACCAACCAAATAGTCTTCAGGGTCTGTGCTTGACGATGTTTGTTTCTTGTCAACCAGATCAATTCTAAAAGGTTTATTGTTTTTAACATTTATTTATGAAATAAATTGGGCCTTAAATGGAACGTGATGTAGTATAAAGACAACTTACTTTTCGTTATAATAATTAAAAATTCGACAATTATAGTTTTCACCAGCCTTTATACTTTCTTCCGTGCCATTAATTCCACAAGCAACCACATTATCCTGGCCAGAAAAATCGGCATTTTAGATTCTTTTGCACGAAGGAGACGACGAGACTGGTTTTGGAATGACTAATTTTATTTCACCTCTGGATGAATTGCCATACTCATTGGAGCATCTTCACCTTTCTCCAGTTTATATTCTGTCAATTGCTCGATTTTTTTCGCGGTTGGGTCAACCTTATAGAGTGCCTACATTACAGCCGTACTTAATATATAACATGTAGTGATAGGACTATATACAGTGTAAGCAGAAAATGCATCATACGAGCTTATTTTGCACTCCCGAGCTAGACTGGCCGCCCCCACCTCCGACCAAAAGTTCTCCCGCAGGATTAAACGCTATATCACGAAATAGTTGGATTAGGATCGAAAACTAAACAAAGCAGGGACTCTTTTGATCTTTACCTGTGCAATAAACGGGAAACCCGGCGCTCGCTGTAAAATGTTCAACTTTTGGCATTTTATTTATTTATGTTATAATCCAAAAGGCGAGTTGAATGCTCTGATCTGATAGTTTCACAATACTTTTAATACGTGAGAAATTAAATCCTACAAAGTTAAAAAAAAAATTCCCAATTTTTTTTGCTTTTTGTAGAATTAATAATAATGAAATCAAAAGTTGCCGAAATAGAGAAAGATATCATTATGGGAGACATAAGTGAGGAGGAAGAGGAGGAGGAAGTAGAGGAGGAGGAAGAAGTAGAAGAAGAAGAAGAGGAAGACGAAGACGAAGAAAACGAGGAAGAAGAAGAGGATCAATGGGAAGACATAAACGATAGTGGGAGAGAAGAGGAAAAGGTCAAAGGAAAAAAGAGCTCTACTCAAAAAACAATTGATTCAGCAGCAGCAAAATCGTCAGTCACCTCTAATATTCCGGATCTTCAAGAAGAATTGTCTCTTGACGATCTAACAGGATCAGAAATGGACGAAGACATAATTCCAAAACAGAAGCTAACGATTAATAACAAAGTATGTTGCATTAACAACCAAAGCAAGAGAAAAAGTCTTTGCGAACCAAGGATGTATTGAATTGGTGAATGACAAACTCTTCAATGCAATTAATTAGACTGCACTGAAAGAACTTTATAAAGAAATAAAACTTGACGTCCCATGGATCGAGACACAAGCCGTTACTTCAGAGGATCCGATTCAAATTAAGGACGCAAATAATGACATGGAGCGCGAGCTTGCATTGTAAGTATGTAATGCACTGTTCTAACTTCTCCCTCTCCTCTCTGCCTTTTAATAAAATACTACTCTCTTTTTTTGAAAAGCTACAAGCAAGCTCTTCAGTCAGCTATAACTGCTCGATCTCTCTTTCAATCCCTCTCTGTCCCATTTTCCCGTCCTTCCGACTATTTTGCCGAAATGGTAAAATCCGACGAACTCATGTCACGCGTACGACAACGACTTCTTGATGAAGATGCACAAATTAAAGCTAGCGAACAGGCCCGAAAACAAAGGGAGTCAAAGAAGTTTGGAAAGAAAGTACAGTTTGAAAAATTACAGGAGCGACAAAAGAAGAAGAGCGAGGAACTAGAAAAAATAAAAACAATGAAAAAGAGTGAGTGTCGAAAGTCATGCAAGGAATTTGATTTCGAAGGAAAAAAAAAAAAGAACATGATCGAAAATGGAGAAACTAAATAAATCTTGCGCATCGTTTCGTCGACTTTTAGAGAGGAAAGGAATAGAGGATACGGCAATAGATGATGATTTTGAAATTGCGTTGGAAGAAGCCGCGAGAGAGGATCGACCAGTGAAGAGACAGAAGATTGGAAAAAGTGCAAAGCGAAGTAAAAAGGTATGAGTGACGTTTGGATATACAGCAATAGCACACTTGGATGTATACAGTCGACGTGGTTACCGTTAATCAAGTTGTCGACCTGGATGTCATCGAGAGCAAGCCAAACCGTTTAGTTCCTCTATCGAAGAAGGCTATTTGCCATGTTCACATCTTACAAATGGTGTAACTGTATCATCTTCGTTCTGTAGGATGCCAAATTCGGCTTTGGTGGAAAGAAGAGATACGCAAAATCTAATACAGCACAGTCAACAGCCGATATATCAGACTTCAATCCACGGGCTATGAAGGGCGGCTGGGGAGTAAGTGTGAACATTTAGTTTCGCGTATTTTTGCTAGTGCATTTCGATTTTAACACGCACAAATCGACGTTCAGGAAAAGAAGAAGCCTAAGAATTATCGATTTGGAAAGACACGGAGACAAACCATGAAGAATCGAAAACGAGGTTGAGGCCTGTATCCAGTTCTAATAGCAGATACTGACAGAACATCAGAGTTGTTAATAAAAGCGAGCGAATTACTTCCAGTTTTGGTCTGTGTAGTATATGCTAATCTTCTCGTGGCTTAACATAGAATTTCTGCTCGCCCGTGGCATATCCAACACTATCCCCAAAATCCATTTTACCATTTCCGTCAATATTATGGTATTCGGCGTTCCGGGTTTTGGTCCACATTACGTCACGTTTTGTAGGATGCTCCACGCCCTAAAATTTTATCACGACTCTAGCGCGCTTCAACTCTGCGACTATATAATGCGATATTAGTAAATTAGGCACAAAGTGCCCTGTTCCGCAGAATTAATCTGAACAACCCGAAATTAATAGGGATTACAGATCTAAATGAATTAGAAGTCGGAGTATAGCGATAGCTCGTGATCGGCAATTCCGGATCAGCGATATAACGATATAACGATTGATAAAAAATTCTAATTCTTGAACAAAATTAATTAACGCTCTAGGGAGGGGCATAACTCGTATAGCAATATATCATGTGGGTAATATGTAATAATAACAACCCCTTTCTTCAATCGTAGATCAGATTACAGAAACCTCATCTAACACGATGATTTTAATTAGTCACACGGCCTGATTGGTGTGCCGTATTGGGTCGTTAATTAAGCTGTGTTTAGTACAAGTTAAAGTGATTCAATCACTTCCCAACTTCCCTACCAGCTCATCTAAAAGGAAACCATAACCGATTTTACTTTTCTCCGATTTTCTCGTTTGCATAAATTGTGATTTAACAAGACAAGCTGGATAATCAATCTCTTTACAATATTTTCTCGTATGTCTTGATCGACATATCGCCTTGTTGACTTGATTCCGATTTTTCGTCATTGCTGATATCTTTATTTTGATTTGACATTGTGTCAGTATATTTAAATGCTTTGAAAAAAATAATTCGGTCGCGGTTAAACTCGTGATGGGTAACGTTTCACAGAAACTCGTGCACATTCCATGATTAACAAAATGCGCGTGCGACTTTTACGAAAGGCGATGACTGATATAAATAATAATTCATTATGGAGGGGGATTTACAATGATAATGACAACAATATTTCTTTCAATATCCTCGGGTTTAAATTCTTTTAAAAAGTTCTCCTCTGGTTCCATAAGATTGTGCGGGACATCGAGATAAAGACCAATGTCATCGTCATCGTTCAATCGGGTGGCTAGTTTGTTTTTGACTCTTTGTTTGACTTTGCTGACTTTTTCTTGCCAGGGAATTTCGATCGTGAAAGCTTTGTCATCTGGATCGTCATGAACTTTAAACTTGGTTGTAAGGATATTGGGTTTCTCAGAGCTGGACATTTTACGTTTTCGTCTCAAGAGAGAGCACTCTGCATGTAATATATTAATTCATAGTAAGCAATGAAAAAGACCTTGTCCGAGTCCTCCTGGGTGAGACACATACCTGTTGCTACACGGGAAGTAAAGTTTCCTTAAAAATCGTGGAGTTGGAAATCAATGATTCAAAGTAGAGCCTCAGAAAACTCCACTTTATTTATAGACTGCATCAGTGCCATTTCTCCCGAAATAAGCAATGCTTCATTCAACTTAGAATGGGCTTGTAATCCCATAAAGAGATGGGAAGCATATTATTATCACAAAAATATTGCGTCATTCATTCATATACCAAAACTCATGATTCTGAAAATCGGTAGAAACATTACCTCTTAAAGCCTGTAAATATTGCACAAGTTTTTGGGAGTTTTGGTTGATGATCTCAGTGCGGAAAACGCAAAGCCGATCTCGGCCTGAGTTTCCACTTCCTGTGTTTTTGCTAACGGCCCACAACTCTTATCTCATAACATTTGGGGAATGATCTATGAAAATGGGTAGTTGGTGATTTGGGGTGCAAATTTAGTTTTTCGGTAGCATCTCAATTCTGTACCCTAATCCTTGCCGATCATCATAACGATAACAATAATAAGGCCGCTTAGATTTTGAGGTGACATGTAAAATGGGGATGATTACCATAAAACGGCCCAATTTCTTTGAAGATGATACATTTTTTGATGCAGTTGTTAGTTTATAGTAAAAATTTATCATAGATGTGCTGTTGACTGTAAGGGGAACCACTGTAGTTAATAGTATGCTACGTACATTATTGGTCAGGCCCAAGAATTAGGTCAGATGACTTTGAATCATCATTTAAAAACCAACATGTGACATTTATAAGCCTTGAAGTCGCGTTAAAATGGCGGGTAAGTCAGTTGTTATATAAGTGTGTGTTGTGATATTCCCTTTACTAAGTACAGTACTTGTTTATTACTTATGTAGATATGTGTGGTTTCTTTGCAGAGAATGTGAACGATCTTAAAAATTGGACCCATAGTAACGTCGTTGAAGCATACGTGAACAAATATGGTCCTGATCCAAACATATTTTTTGGTAAGATTTATAGAGATTTACATGCCATCCAAGAAAACGTATTCATAAAGGAATCGGTAAAGCAGAAGGCAGAAGAATTCCTGACTAATTGGCAGGAAAGTACACAGACATTACTCGTGTTTTTAGGGGTTTGAATAAAGGATAAAGGTGAAACCCACCTGAAAGAGGACATTAGTTGGTGTGAATAAGTCACATCGCTTGCGAGTGGTGTGGTGATGGGTTGCGACTCGCGTTCTCACCAGCTGTCCTTGGCAACAAGCTACATTGCTTGCGAGTAGTGTAGTCATGGGTTGCGACTCGCATTGCCCCTTAAACCAAACTGTTGTATCTTTCTTTCTTTGGATCTTCAGATCAATGTGTAATAATAACATTGTTAATGCATAGGTTTGGACTCAGCATTATAAAAGGCATTATAAGGGTGAGGCCGAAGTTCAGCAGCTCAAAGTCAAGGAGGATATATTCACGCTTCGAGCCAGCACAGAAGCAGTAAGTATTTGTAAACGAGGCCAACAGACATATAGAGGTGAGAAGCCGGAGATCACGTCTATATAATCTTCTATACATCTTAGACCCTGACAAATGCAGAGGGTGCTCTTAAAGCTGGCAAGCTGCTCAAGAACCATATGGAGGCGGCTGTATTAAAAAGCACGCAAACTTTGAAACGGACACACAATGATAAGACAGAGAACCCAGACCCTGTAGGGCAAGAAGAAGAGGATGATACAGATGAATTTGACGATAGTGCAAGTGAATTTGACAATAATGCAAGTGAAGTTGTATCAAACAAACGCGTATGCTATGATCAGTTGGAAAAGTGCGGCAGGAGAAGCAGCAGAAACAATGACGGAGATGCAGAAGAACAAGCGGTAAGATTTAACTTTATGTATATTTACATTCTCTTCCCTGTATTCTAATGTTCTTGATTATTTGATTATGCTTGACAAGGATGAATCTGCTTTGGATTTGAAATTGTTATTGGAAAATTATTCTAAGAAAAAAACGACATCACCATATGAGTAAGTCTTGCTTGCCATGAATCTGTTTTCTAAGGTACTCACTCTTCATTATCTATAGTCCATCTCATAGCTTTATACTGGATTTGTCGCCACTATCTAAAATCCGAGATAGTATCAGCCGTGAAGAATGGGCTATGCTAGTATCAGATAAACCTCCAATAATGCAAAAGTCGTATCACCATGAGATCGAATCTCTTCTTGTTCATTTGTTTGGAAAGTTTGATAAAGGAGTAAGGACATTTGGATTACGAGAAGTGAAGCTCTGTTTGAGTATGTGTTGGCAACTAAGATTTTCTGCTACTATAGAGACCTGCTAATCTGTTACAAGCTCGCAATTTGTGGTACACTCTACGTAGCCTGCCTGCTCCCAAATATAGTGACAATTTCTCATATAATAAAGATGAATGGAAGAAGATTCAATGTTGGGTCGAGCAAGCTGTTGGGCACTTGTATGTTACATGAGTATCATTTGCATAATTTTTTTCTATGGTGAGAGTTGATGGCTTTTCCATGCTATAGTTTGGATGCCTTTGAATCTTCACGAAACCCACTGCAACAGGGTGGCTGTCATGAACATGAATGGTTCCATGGCTATGTAATTCCTATCTTTCAAAAGGCCCTGGCCTTAGATAGCACCTGCTATGTGCCATGGTAAGTTGTCTGTTTTCCTTACACATGTGACATTCAAAGTATTGCCTTGTACTATTTGCACTGATCTGGATGAATAAGAAATTTATGTGCATATCTTTGTCCTCAAGGGGAGAAGTCTCGGTCTTAGCATCCCAACGTCGTCATAATCACAATAAGGATGTTTGTATAGTAATAGAGAAAGTTGAACGTGTACATATGCTATGTTCGTATGAGCAGTATGAGCTTGTCTGTGGACTGTCCTGTGGTGGACCACACTTCCATGATCTTACAAAATTGAGCTCAGATGAGTTCAGTCTTCCACGAATAATGAAAGACATGCTTGATGACATACGATTGAAGTTTCATTGTGCTTCCAAGGATGAGTCACGATTGTATGTTCTTGGATTGCAAGTACGTTTATGTATTAAGGCACTCTTTTGAATTTGGGTGCAGAGATTTAATATCAACATGTTTATGTATTACTAGACTTATATGACAGAAATTCGCATTTACTTAATGGATAGACGTGAAGTATATCGGCTCCATTTTGTCAAGACTTTTACCCTTCCACTCGCATTTCCTGCTTATCAGAACTTGAGGACTGCACTGAAATGGGCTTGGAATGTTCGGGTAAATTTATTTCAAATTTATTGCCTAGGTGATTCCATTAAGTATTAATAAATTGGATAACAAATTTCTAGGGAATGGTCAAAGGATTGATCGAAGAAATTGAAAAGGATTCTGATGACGACGACGACAGAGTCAAGACACCATTGTATGAACCTTTGATCATGCCAACCCAAAATACACCCAAAAAGGTCCCAAAGAAAAGGGTGACGAAGAAATGAAGAAAAAAGCGCTTTCGTATATCTCTACGATCATACTGATAAATAGACAATACTTAATCAATCGATGCGAAATAATATAGACAACTCATATGCACCAAACATCTACATGAACACAATAACAGACGAGCGTCCTTATTATGATAAAGTAACCCCACTCACGAGAAATGGTCGGTTTTAGTTTGGAATAATTATTTTCGAAGTGGTACCACTGCATAAGACAATGTCGAAAATTGCTATAAGTCTAACCCCTCAGATGAGCGTAGCTAAGCTTAGCAGTTACAGTCCAGGAAAAAAATAATGGCGGTCAGCAAAATATTTTTACAGTAAATCTTGCAGAGTAAACGGTCGCAAAAATTTGGGTTTAAACTGCTTAAAAGCACACGGTTACGTTCTAAAAAAGTTGATGCATAATAATAATAATATTACTGTATTAATTGTTTATGTTTCAATGATGTTTAGAATAAATTTTTAAATTTTAAAAATTTAGCAAGTGAACTTGATAAAAAACTGTAGGCCATATGTCAGGCATCTTTTTTACTAAGAAAATTAATCTTCCAGAACTATTTACAATAACAAATGCTCCCTTATTTGCAGTTCCCCTTCAATACAAAATTTAATTGATGTAATGCTAATGTTATCTATGAGACCAGCAGATGTAAAAGGGCTTTGTATCAATTATTATAAACCGAATTGCGCAGACTGGTATAATTCTAAATATTCTCGGTACTGTACCGGATATGCTAAAAATAAAAATAATGAACCTCGGCCATTTCTTTCTATGGAAAAAAAAATCTGGTACGGGCTCGAGAATTACTTATCTGGATCCAAAAGGCTATACCAAAAAGATTTCCATTCACGTTAAAGGGTGAAGATGATAACGTAAATGTTTATCCTATTAATAACTTCTTAGCACCTTATGGTATTAGCTCATGTCACTTACGGAAAATAGAAGTTCCAGAGTGCAAGGTTCAGTGGCCATGCATAAAATAACATTCTTTATCCGTGTAATTGTTATTATCACGTGAAATGAAGTCTTTTTTTGCAGAGAAAAGTATGGTCGGCAGCTGCACAAAAGGTTTGGGAGTAAAATTTCGGTCGCAAAATATGTTTCTAACTAAAAGGTTCGATATCAAACTTTCGGCCATAAACTATTTGTGTTCACAAGAAAGTATGTGTTAGAAAAATTTCGTCGCGATTATAATGCAACTAAAAATTAGTGTCTGAGCCACACCCAAAAATTTAGATGCATAGAAATTCTCTAATACTTAATGACTTGCACAATCTCTTTTGTAAAACTGCTCTTGAAAGACATTCGGTTGATAATAAATAGACATCCTGTATTAGTATGGGGACCCCTCAATTAACAGCATATCGAGTCATGCAGGACTCCGTTATCGCCAAAAGTTCGATTATTCGTCTTAACTCTATAGGCACAACGAGCAAGCTTTCATTTGTTTTAACTTTGAGGGAAAATGGTAATGAAGCTTTATTTGATCAGGAAGAATAAAGGAAGTAAAGCGTAGGTAAAGCGGCAACACATAATTGGTGAGAGCTATCAAAAGCTTGCATTTTTATCTGCGCAAGTATTCGGTAGATGATACAACTACTGGACTAAGAGCATAATAATAAAGTTGCAAAGGGCAGACCACAAATTAATTATGTCGCCGGAAATACTACCTAAGCTTGAAAGTTGTAAACAAACCATTCCGCCAAGATATTTCTTATTCAGTTCAGTAGAATGTTCAGAATGTAAAGTACTACTCTATCATATACACAGCTAGTCCTAACTTCTACGTTGTACACCCTTTATTTGGTTCTGCATAAGGTCATAAGACGTAATACTGTAATATTGTACGAAAGTATCAATTCAACTATTGCCCCCAGCCTCTTGACTTTTAGGCATGCAACTAATTCCACCGACTTTGCTTATTTTAGCAATCATCATTTTTTCGCGCGTTTGAGCGAGGTCCTGTGGACAACGATTTTCGATAAGTTAATGTTTTAGCGTGCGGTCATGGTCAAAGATAATTGACATTTAATTGTCAGAGTTAATAATGGTTTACCCGGTGAGTTAGTAATCGTAATTCGCAACGACGATCTGTCACACCCTTAGACATCTTTCTGCCGTGTTTACTTAATTTTTCTCGATATACAAAAAGAGTAATACATTACAAGATCTTGATCGACTGCGGATTGATCCGGCATTTTTATTTAAATCCTCGCCTTCCCTGCCTTCGAAATTTCTCTTCAAAGCGAAAATGACTTTATTTCTGAGATCCAGATTTCCTAATATAATACGTCAAGGCATTGTAAATGGTTCTCTACCGCGGAGGTATGAAGCGACTGCGCACTAATTTAGTAACGGCATACAATTACGAATTAATCCGATTACTTTTCACTATAAGGTTCTTCTCACATTCGTCGGTGGCCAGAAGTGCAGGTGCTTTTCCCTCGCTGCACAGCCTAAGTGAGGAAGAGCGAATGCTTCGTGATTCTGGTAACCCAATCAACATGTTCACGATAGAATGCTTTATTGATGAATTGAAGGATCGGCTAATCTTTAATATCTATATCTATTTATAGTCGCCAGTTTCGCCAAGCAAAAGATATTGCCAAAAGTTCAAGAGATGGACGAGAAGGAAAAGCTCGATCCAGAGATTCTTAAAGGACTGTTTGAACAGGGTGTACGTTCAACTCTTTACGATTGAATTGTATTACGTGCATGATTACTGATCAAAAATTTTATTCTAGATTATGGGAATAGAGACTGAAGTCGAGTATGGTGGTGCGGAAAGTTCATTCTTGTCCGCGATCCTGGCAGTTGAAGGTAAGTCATTCACATACTGCATAGTAAAAAGTATTATGTCGTTAAAATGCCAAGTGATTTTGTAGAATTGGCGAAAGTTGATCCTTCTATAAGTGTTATTTGTGACGTTCAGGTGGGTGCAACAGTGGCCCTTATTGCACTCGAATGCTTATTCCATTCTAATAAGCTACCGATATTCGTAGAATACACTTGTAAATACTCTCTTTCGCAAATACGGCAGTGAGTTCCTTAAGGAAAAGTATCTGCCACAGCTTGCTAGTGAGAAGGTACTTATGTAAATGTCTGTTATAGCGAATACCTACAAACTAGAGGCTTACTGTAATTTAATTATTTTATCATAAAGGTTGGTTGCTTCTGCCTCTCTGAGGCTGGGGCAGGGAGTGATGCCTTTGCACTCATAACCCGTGCAGACAAGAAAGACGGACATTATTTATTGAACGGATCCAAGATGTGGATCACTAATTCATTCGAAGCAGAGATTTTCTTGGTATTTGCTAATATAGGTACGACAAATGGCAGGGTCTTGTTGATTGTAAATGGAAAGTTTCGTTATATTGAAAATATTTATTTATACGCTGGTATGCATTTCATCTTTTAGACTTGTCAGCAGGTTATAAGGGTATTACTTGTTTTGTCGTCGAGAAAGACTGGGGCGTGTCTATTGCTAAGAAAGAAACCAAGGTATAGAAGAGTATTTGATATATGCACAGATAGAAATTCTATATGGTATCCTGTACTAATATCATCGATATTTGGTAGCTTGGAATTCGAGCTTCGTCGACTTGCACGGTAAACTTTGACAACGTCAAGGTAAGCATATCAAGTTTTCTCTTCCCCCCTCCCCCACCCCACTCTCCACCCTGATTGATTTTCCTGGTGCTTAGGTTCCCGAGGAAAACGTCCTTGGTGTAGTCGGAAAAGGTAAATGAGGTTGGTGATAGGGATAAAGCCTTTCATAACAACCGAATGGTCTCTAAGGTATCTTTTTTGATCGAAAGGATATAAGTACGCAATAGAAATCTTGAACGAAGGTCGTATTGGAATTGCAGCGCAGATGATCGGCTTAGCGCAAGGAGCGCTTGATAATGCTCTGCCCTACACGTATCAAAGGAAAGCTTTCGGACAGCCAATAGCTGAATTTCAGGTGAGCCTTTTGTAAAATTAATAATAAGGCGCTTGAACGAACGTTTTGATACCTGGCGGATATTAAAAGTTGATGAAAATGTTTATTGATAGGGAATGCAACACCAATTTGCACAAGGTACTTTATAAGAAATTTCGCTGTTTAATATGATCAACTCGAATTGACTGTACTATATGTTACAAATACATAGTTGCGACTGAGATCGAAGCCGCGAGACTTTTAACGTACAACGCAGCCAGGTTAAAAGAGGAAGGCAAGAGTTTTGTCAAAGAAGCTGCTATGGCAAAATTGTTTTCTTCTCAGGTTGCTGAAAAGGTAAGAATATTATCAGAGTTGGAGGACTATGTTGTTGATTTCATACGATTCAATTGCTCAACGTGTGTTGTCTGTCAGGCTGCATCCAAAGCCGTTGAGTGGATGGGAGGAGTTGGATTTACGAGAGAATTTCCAGGTAATTGACAATGTATTGATAATGGAAATGTCTTGGACTACTGATTAACGAAATTTTGTTCTCAATTTAGTTGAGAAGTACTATCGAGATGCTAAGATTGGTGAGTATAGGCTTCTACCGACAAGTACGTCTCTTATCATTATTATATTAACTCCACGATCGAACTTTTCACAGGCGCCATCTACGAAGGAACAAGTAACATCCAGCTATCAACGATAGCTAAAATCATGTCTGTGGACTATAAATAAAGTATGACGTGTTTACTAATGTGTGACTTATCCCGGCTGCTTTCACTTCCTTGTCACTTACTTATTAGAAAGAGATAAACCACCCTTTTTTGAAACATATATCTGGTTTCCTCCAATGATACTTTTGTTGTTCCCTTAATTATAATATTAAACTACTAGACTCACCATTAATCAGTCTAGAAATTTAGTAAAAAAAGTATTATATGATACAAAAGAACTATTGATAGTTGTGCTACAACGGTTAGAGTGATGAATGAGCTTTATACTTATTTAATAGCTTATTGCCATAAATTTAATAGAGTTCATTTCCAGTCTTATAGTCTGATGAAGGCAGATATTGTTAATGTAAACACATGAAAATAATTTAATTCTTTGGAGTTAACACCTACAAATTTCTAGCCACTAGTCAAAATGCACCTTTCTTCCTTTGTCATCGATGAATCCCACTTTGATGCCATTTTATATCAAACGCCTCCTTATCAGGCAAAAGCCAAATAACAGATGGGAATAATTATTGACTATTCATTATAACGTTTTGGGGGGGTTATTACACGGCTTATGGTGCTTAGCCTTAACAAAGAAAGAGACTGCTAAATTTATTTGACTTTTTTCTTGATTATTTATTATATTTTCGTTATCAGATATTACTATTACTATTAAGATTAAATAAAACTAATATTATATGAATACATACAGTATATTATATGGTTAATGATCACACATCAATATAATACAGGGTGGATAAATAATCGAATGACTATCTAACCGGCTTCAGGGATAGATTCTTCACAAGTAGCCAAGTACCTAATTACCGAATCAGTCCCTTAAACCCGTCCACCTCCCCAGTCAATTCAGTTTCTGGTGTAAAGATGAACGATATTTTGACATGAAGGGAAAATTATTTGTATTGTAAACCTGTTCAATTTACGTTATTTGTTTGATTATATTATTCGCGAGCTTTTTTAAAAGTTTGCCACTTTTTCGTTAAATTGGAATGCGTTAGACATGGTACGCTGATTATTGTCGTTTACTGCATTAGGAGGGTAAAATAGTTAACATGGCGATTTTCATTACTGAAATATACAAAGTATTTATATTTTAAAATGTACCGCATGGCAAGGATATTTACGTGGTATCTTACGGATGTCATAAAACGTAATATTGGTAAAATTCTATTACTGTTGTAATAAGATCGCGAATATTAAAGACGCGTCGAAATTTATCGCTTTTTTATAATAATACAATCTACGACTAAGGATTATACCTTGACAAGAAGATATACCTGCAAGAAAAATACCGGTAATGGTCCAGAGTTATTAGGTATGCTAATTAAGAATTAATTAGCTAAAGCGAGTGAAACTTTCGATAGTAATAGAGTTAATTCCTTGTGTTTTATGGGCAATTAGGGCAAAAAAGTCTAAAAAAAATTGCGTTGTAAGCTCTTTGTCCCATTAATATAGAAATACAAATTTTAATTTGATTAAAGAATTATAATCTTGCTTTTTGTTGCAATCCGATAGATGTTGATACTCGAATTTTGTTCATAAAGTCTATCGTTTTTCATATATTGTTATACAAGTGTGGAGGATCCCAATGTTGAAAATTTGACAGAACGGCATTTAATATCGTTGGTGCGAGCAGATGTCCAAAGTTCCACTTAAAGAGTTAATGTTGACTATGTTTAAAGGTTAAGAATAATTAATTTGGATTACCTTAAACGACTGACTACATTATGGCGCGTTGGTGAATTATCAACATGACAATCGTGACGTTACTGCTGATAAATTTTGATTATTTAGTTAATCCCCGTTTCAATATATTATTTTATCCCATGAAAAAGTGGGTTTCTCAGCGCTCAATGCATTACAACAAAAAGAGTTGTTATATGATTTTAGATTTTTGTTGCCCATGATAGAACATAATGCTAAAGTTCTGACAATACCAGACGTCATATAAACTATAATAGAATCACGCTACTGTGATTACCCAACGCAATAATAACCCTATATCATCTTTAGATAAAAAGATGCTTATTTTCAGAACTGTACATACAATATTTTCTCTTTCTCTACAGGGATCGCACTTTAAAAAAGGAATCCTTGAGGGATAACTTGTCATATACAATCACAATACGTGGTTTTTTGGTATAAAAATGGTCTGGGATTATACTGTTTAATTTTAATGGAAGACTGGCGATTCTCAAACTATAGTAATATATTTGTCTTTAACGTAATTCATGATCGAATTTCACGGCTCTTAGAAATTGTTATAAAATTTGGCTGCAATTTAAACAAGTTCGAACAAGCTTCAAAAAAGGAAAAGCTCTCGAGTTCGAACGCGAAAGAAATACAATTCAACTATAGTTTTGTACAAGTTACTATTACCTTTCTTACGGGTATCCGCAACTTTTTATTGGCCCGATCAAAATCAATATCACGTGCGGAGAGCATAGATTGTCGATCAGTAATCACGAGATTTTGTTTTTTGATTTTCCTTTTTTTTTCTTCTTCTTAATCTTCTTTCCTCGTTCAGATGTTCTCCAGACGTCTTTTACGGAACACAAGCTTTTTCACACACACAATTCGCCAAATACACACCCCACATCCTCTAGCGTTTGAACCTCAAAAAGGATTAGGACAATTATTTAAGCCCGAGTCACTGACAAATTTCTATGAACATCACAATCGATTAATAGAAAAATTGAATGCGCTCGTTGCTGGTACGTATAGTATCGAAGAGTAGCTTGACGAAAAATTTTCAAGACACTGATGACAGTTCAAATCCAGATACGGAGTATGAGGATGATTCGTTACGCGTGTTAATCCAAAAGACAGCACAACTTCCTGAGAAGGCTCAGCTATTCAATTACGCATCACAAATATGGAATAATGATTTTTTCCTCCAATCTCTGGTAATGATCACTTGGTTTTCGTGATGATTTGTATATCTCTTAAAAGATGTCTATTCACAGTTTCTTTCTACAGTCCGACGACTCAGAGTCGCAAAGAGATGCAGTACTTACCGATCGGCTCAAGAAGGAATTTGGATCGCAAGAGAATTTTGACACTCAAGTAAGAAGCAGGGGTTTTATTACCCTTCTTAGAACCGCGTGACAAGGATATCTAACAAGTGATTTAGTTCATTAATAGTGCGTTGGCAATATTTGGATCTGGATGGACCTGGTGAGAAACGAAAAGCATACAACGATCTGTTGTCGGAACGGATCACATAGAACGGGACTCTTACCGGCTTTATAATTTTCTTTTTTAAAAAAAAGGTTGGCTGAGACGGAATACCAAGTGCTACGAGTAATCAATTCTTATAACGCAGGTAAGACAACGTTGCTTTTCGTTTCATCCATATGTAACCTTTCATTTGACTTGATCATTTCCTTTAGGCACGGTCCTTGATACAACGCGAACTCAAGAGAACGATCTAAACACCAGCATTCCCAACCCTTCCGCAGGAGCGCAGCTCCAACCGACTAAGCTGAACCCATTATTATCCGTGTGTGTATGGGAACACGCGTACTTACGTGACCACGGAATAGATGGGAGAGAACGTTACTTAAAGGCATTCTTACAACATGTAAACTGGGGGGTCGTTGGAAAGAGGATGGGGTTATAACACCACTATAGAACTAAGAAATCCATTTATCTCATGAACTATAATAATACTTAAATAATTCTCACTTTTTGCATATGTCACAAAGAACGTATTTAGAGTCGTCTAATTTTTATTACGTAACGCAATGATTGTCATGTTGTAGCTAAGTATACATTTTGGACAAGATTAGAAGATTGGTTTTACTAGTAAATTTTGCTCTGTTTAGGCTTATTGTATTAAGCCTCGCAATCGAAAATAGAACGAGACATAAAAGTTGGCAAATTAAATTCAAAATAAAAGCAGTTTCAATTTACAAAGTGCCATTGTTTGTGTTTAATAAGAACGCGTTCGCATGTTAGCATTTGGTCAAGTTTTAGAAGACAATTAAATTCTTGTGTTTATTGGTAAATTTGCTCTGCGAAGTAATGGCGGGGTCATTTTTATTGTAATGACGTAATAATGTAACTTCAGCATTTATGATACAGGCTTGAACGCGATTTTGCATACTAGTAATACTGTTAAGACTATATTCTCGGGATTTTTTCCCCATTCCTCTTTTACTAATGCAATTGTGCCGGAAATCTCAAGTCTTCCGTATTAGTATCACATGCTGAGTCATTCTTGTTAAGGATATTTCTTCTTGCATTAAATATGCTGGAAGTCGCGTTTTGCGAAATAAATACATCATTGGGCATAGTATCATATTCAGGAACAATTTGTTATGAATCTTCCAGTGCATGTATTATTTATCACTAGCAAAGTCGACAGATACAATAACGCAGATGAAAATATTTCGCGCTCAACATTATACAGGATAACAAATGAACGAACGATGCGCTTGTAAGCAGATAGCTTATACTAAATATATTATACTTAAATATTGACCAATCCAATCTAAACGTTTGATGTCCGCTCCGACATATTCACTTCAACATGTAACGTGGATCGATCCGTCCAAATTCACATGACTGGGTAAACTTTCTTCACTCCTTCCGGAATTATTAGATGCATTGCTTATTACCTTTCTAACAGTTGCCGGGCACGCGCTGTGTTCTTCTAAAGTGTTACCAAGAATATTGGGACCGTCTCTTAATGTGATGTGACAATATTCGAGCTTGGATTTTTGGAAGACAAACAGCGCGCGTATTTGCAGGCTATGATTAAATATATTCCTCGATATCGTCTTAGTGTAAATAAGCATGGCACAAGCAAAAATACGATCCATTTCCGAATATCATCTTTTTTATTCATAAAAAATCATAGTCATCGAGCTAAAAAAAAAAAGATAGCAATCAGAAATTTTCTCTTTCTAGCATGACGGTTTTGATGAAAAATAAGGTGTCTTGACTTACTTGATCGTTGTACGTCATAATCTTGCGCTTTATCTTCGAAGTGTCAACCCACGTTATAAAATCCTCGAGATTTCTAATAATAAAGAAAAATTCAGAAGTATAAGTATCTTAATATACATAGGACGTACACGAGCAAGAGCTTAAACTAGAGGTGCTCTCTCGTGCAATATAACGAGAGTGTATTGCAATATTCTCCAGTATCTCCATGTACCATAAGGTTTCTCTCCATAAAGTCTCCTTGATCTTACCTCGTAACCAAATATGCCGGATCAGTGATAGTCTCGGGACCAACTCTCACATGCCCTTGTTCGACAAAAGTTATGGCTTCTTTTACAGTTTCGGCCATTTTTAAACGACACATCACTATTGGTAGTCGACGTCTAAATGCCATAAGTATTACATGTAAGCGTATAATTTCAAGATTCGAACATTGTAGCATATCTTTATCCAAACCACATCGTACGTATTCTTATACATAACGCTCCTCCTGATTTATTTTTTTTCTTACCTACAAAAGGCCGAAACTGTAATCCCATCTACAGCAGAAAATTGTGATTTGGCTGTAATTAAGCCCATCTGATACAGCTTCTCTAATAAGGCTTCTTCCTTTT
Source organism: Paraglomus brasilianum (assembly GCA_910592345.1). Taxonomy (NCBI): domain Eukaryota; kingdom Fungi; phylum Glomeromycota; class Glomeromycetes; order Paraglomerales; family Paraglomeraceae; genus Paraglomus; species Paraglomus brasilianum. Next base: position 35,859 of record CAJVPI010000200.1, read on the forward strand.
TCGCTCTGAAAGGATCGCGCGGATTGAGTAATGAAATCCGGTTTGCAAGCTTTTTTATGGCACCACAGAGCTTGTTGTACTTGTAATAGTCTTCGCGATTCTGGACGTGATAACGGCGAAGAACTTTAATTTCGCGGAGATTGTTTTCATTTTTCCACTAGGTGTATAACAAGGGTTAGCAAACGCAGAATCGACCACACAGTAGACCGAGACCGACAGGATCATACAATTTACTTACATGTATAAAGTCTACTTTCTTAAGCAGTTTTTGTTCATGGTACTTTAGCTTTCGAACCATCTTCTATGTTCAAAGTGTGTTTAAAAAAAGCTCGGGAATCGACAAAACTTTTCATTACTTGTTGCAGGTACTGTATACCAATATTAGAAATATTTGATGGAGATCACTAAAATATTGTCTGCGTAAAATTGAAGCACATCAGCACATCCCTCCCTTCCTGCTTTCTTGCCACTACACGCATTATTACGATTTTTGTAAACCGACCTGGTTGAAATAGAAAATACCATTGAGATTATCAACCAGCTTTGGTGCTTTTTAACATAACCTCTGCAGTTAATTGAATCTATCACTAGAAACCGGGAACATTGGCATTACGACGTCGAATCTTATGGTGCTTCCTCAAATAATACGCTCTAAATTGGTGGATTACTTATACTTTTAGAGTAAACTGTAATCTTGATTATCTAAATTTCGAATTTGAAATCTGAGTTTGCCGTCTAGCGAAACGCCTCATACTTGATAACTTTTAAATCTAAGCATTCCGATGGCATTCTTCGCATAAGATACCAATTTATTGACTAAGATATTAATATACGTGTCATCCTATCAATCATGAATACGCATTGTCATTATCGACCCCGCCATCAGCTAGTTTCTAGGGCAAATACCCAAGGCCCACTTTTTCTAATAGTTTGATTATTATTTCTCGAACTTGGTCGGGATTTGTTTTTATGTTATTTACCATATTTGATTTAATTCTTGTATTTTTTTATTTATTTATTTAGTGTTTGAAAAATAAAGAAATTAAACAATTGGCAATTATAAAGGATGTGCGTTCATGAACACGCATCGCCTAACAAAATCGGGTCATGTGAAAGGATGTACCCACTACCAACGTAAGATTATCACAATACAATTTGTCCACGTGACGCACACGCAGTTGAGGAAAATTGAATATAATAATAATAATTAACTACGTCGCTCTGAATTGACACAACACATAATGGAGGAGACACAGGGAAAGAAAAATCGTAACATAGAAACGGTTGTTGAAACGCCCAATAATTTAGACTTGGAGTCTTACATAGCAAACTACAAAGGCAAGACATTAGAACTTTTCATACGATTGCAATGATACATTCTGACCGTTTACATTTCTCTTAGGACATACAAAGGTCGATCGTCTTCTCTTCATAGGAAAGCGGTGCCCCTCTCTTCAAATAGATGCCTATAAACTAGCCTTGGCCGAATTGCACAGAAACTCACTAGATCATAATAAATACCTCACTACAGCCGCTAATTTAAATGAAATACTTAGTTCGCAAGGAAAACCTCTATATCAACTCGACTCTAGATGGGTAGATACAGCACAGAAACGAGCCAAAGCAATTCTAGAGAGATTGGAAGGAGAGTTGAAGAACTACAAGAATAATTTAATAAAAGAGAGTATAAGGGTACTGTGGATCATTCCTTTTGGATCTTATTGATATTTGACAATTAGTTCTTCCCTGCTTACTCCTCTCTCTCTTCTCTTACGTATAGATGGGACATAAAGACTTGGGTGATCATCAATACGAATGTGGCAATTTGACGGGTGCATTGAAATGCTATTCTCGAACGCGCGATTACTGCACATCAACCGATCATATCATAGACATGTGTTTGAATGTCATCAAAGTCTCTATAGAACTGGGCAATTACTCGCATGTACACAGCTATGTGATCAAAGCGGAAACGACCCCGGATCTAAAAACAGTCGTGCAAGCAAAGCTAAAAGTAGCGGCTGCATTGGCAAATCTCGACGGTAACAAGTACAAAGTCGCGGCTCGAAATTTCCTAGAGACTAGTTTTGAACTTGGAAATAATTATTCAGAGGTCATTATTTACCAAAACACTTTATGATTTGACTCGCATTGTATAATTCTCAATTTATTTTTGTTTATTTTGCTTGCTATATTTTTTTTATTGAAGGTTATTGCACCAAACGATGTAGCAGTATATGGAGGCTTGTGTGCGCTTGCTTCGTTTGATCGAACGGAGCTCAAGAGCAAAGTCATTGATAATAACGAATTCAAGCAATTTCTTGAACTCGAGCCTCACATTCGCGAACTAATTCATGGATTTTATAATTCAAAGTACTCGGCAGTACTTGACATTATGGAAAAGTGGAAGGTAAACATTATATTGTCTTGATAAAGTTATTCGAAAGCACTTTTCTCATAGTTTATTGCTTATTATGTTCATTATTTTCTTTCTCTCTATAGAACGATTATCTTCTAGACATACATTTACACAACCATGTACAGACGCTGTACGATAATATTCGTAAGAAAGCCCTAGTACAGTATTTTAGCCCTTTCCTGACAGTGGATATGAACAAGATGGCCCGGTCTTTTTCAACAAATGTCCCAGCGTTAGAAAAAGAGCTTGCAAAATTGATCACTACTGGTCACATTCAAGCAAGGATTGACAGTCACAACAAGGTATTTTTTTCGCGCGCGCGTTGTATGCTGTCGCTAATGAATAATCCAAGTGGCAATGAGCGAGATAACCAAACCCGCTCCATTTTTCAGATTTTATGTGCGAAGCAGCAAGATCAACGCAGCAACATATTCATAAAGTCTCTTCGTATGGGCAACGAGTATGAGAGTAATACCAATGCGATGCTCTTGCGGATGAACCTCCTGAAGTCTAACCTTGTCGTTACAAGGGAATCAAGGTAATTATACGGTCCGAATTAATTTCTCAATCGTCAGCTGCATTGAGTGCTGTTGGTCATTTATATCACACTCACCGAATCGTAATCACTACCAATATGCAGAATACCGGAAGATAAAATTGGCCTAACGAGAATCCTTTAATGTTTATACATTACTTCCATAAGTACATATGTGATTACATCCTATTATTCTAAATTGTATTTCTTACTAAATACTTATAGATAAAGTGTTGCACGTGAAAGTGCTCAAATGCTATTATACATTCAGCTCGTGAAGAGCTTTGTTTGCGCCTGCAATTATCAGACGATGTTCTACGGAATGTATGCGTGCTTCTAAATCGTCTAGCGTGTCTGTCTCTAATATAGCAACTTCTTCGACCATAATCGGCTCACCTCTGTCGACTTCTGGGATAACCTTATGAACCATCACTCCAGTATTTTGTATCTCCCCTCGTTTGTATGCCTCGTACGCACGTCTAATTGCATCTGTTCCATCAAATTGTCCCGGGAGAGCAGGGTGCAAATTAATAACGGTTTTTTGCGCGAAATGTTCCAGGAATTGATTAGAAAGTATCAGCATCCATCCTGCGAGAACTACCAGGTCTGGTTCGTAAGCTTTTATTTTTGTAGCCAAGTCGATATCATATTCTATTCGCGATTTCCCCGCATCTCTGTATGCTTGTAGCGGAAACACTAAAGTAGGGATGTTTGCCGCTTCTGCACGCTTTAAACCATATGCAGTGGCCTTACTCGAAACAACCAGACTTATGGTTGCTTTTAGAGTTCCGTTGTTAACGGCATCGATTAGAGCCTGAAGATTGGAACCGAAACCTGATATCAGCACAACAATTCGCGGCGACATCGTATCAGCGCGCAAGTTTTCTTGGGTCACCTAATTTAAGCACTCAATGGTCACGTGATAAAGTTTCGAGTGATCATTACCAAAAGTGATTTTCACACAAAAATAATTCTTGTGATCTAAAAAATTCCAGAAATGATATACTGTAAATCGCGACAATAATTACAGCGACTTTTTATTTTTGGGCCCAACGCAATACTTTCAAATTCTATAGTGTGCTAAAAATCCATTGACGATGATAATGTAACCCGTCGCCTACGATGATCAGAAGCAATCGTTACATGAAAATTATCGGCAGCTCTTGTTTATGACATATTTATTCCAATAAAAAGAGTAAAGTATATCTTACATGCCATGGCTGATTATAATAAAATGGTTCTATTAATCAAACAAAGCGCTGCTCAAAAGGCAAAATTAAATCTTGGGTTAGAAGAGTATAAGTACACCAACTTCAGTAGTCAAATACAAGTGGGTCTCGATATAATGACACGCTCGGTTCCAATCCAAATGGTCATTACTACGTATATCGAGAATTAACTTACAGACGACAACTAAGCAATATAAAATTTTTGTTTTAAGATTTCTGTCGTTATAACAAGATGTCGTTATACACAGTGTTGTTATATCGAAACTCACTTGTATCGCATATTTTCGTTAAACGATTACTCGCCCGTTTTGTTACTTAATATGGTTAAAACACAATATATAATCTCAATAGCGTCTTTTGTTTAGAATGTATGTTAAAGTACAATTAATAATAACCCCCTGCCCCCTCCCACAATACAAGTTTTGTAATGAGCAGATTTATGTATTGTTTGATATCGAATTTACGTATTGTCTTCAACGCCCGAGATAATAATACGTCGATTGATATTAAAACCTCGGCTCTCAGCAATGTCCAAGTCATTTTTTATTATTTGCACGCAAAAATATGGACGGTTTCAAGCACTACTGTCAAATTTTTATTGAAGGCCTTGCTAAGCGTGCCTATATAGTACAAATTAATTCTCACAGATTATGGGACGAATGCAAAAACATAATCAAACAACTTCACATTTCACTCACAGAGCGTATCAGTCCAAGTAAACAGTTTGCCGAAAGCGTCAATAAAGACCAAGTTTTTCATGCTCAACCCATGAATCAAAACCAGGTATCGTACATGGAAGACATTATCAACTTTATTGACAGATTAAGTGTTGACGTTCAACTGGAGAAGAGACTTGATGAGATACAGCTTTTTAAAATGAATCTTGTGAGAGATGACAAAGACCCATTAACTCTATGCGTAATAGATTTTTGGAAAGTTTTTACCAAGACGTTCGCCAACCCTCTATCATGCGCACACGCGACTGCGAGAGTTGCCAAAGTGTTGACTAAACATTATGCCCTGCTGAGAGAAATGAATCAACCACCATTCGGAAAGAGGCTTCATTATATAATAATTTCCGAACATTTATCTGGCATTCACCTATCATTACAGACAATTTATAAAAAAGTCTTCCAAGAAGACAAAATCGTACCAAACTTGTGGGACAATAGCAGTACGGTCGCGTTAAAGATAAAACAGCTTAAAAAAGACATAGACAAGATGGTATTACGCCTTAGTGCAACTCGGGAATACATAATTGCAAGGAACCCAAACGAGAGCATTTATCTCCTTCCTGTTGAGATTTCCCTGAAATTGCAAGACGACTTTTCACACTTTAAGCAACTCATATTTGACGTTTTAGATGTTGTTATTAAGAGACTAGAAAGCATCAAAGTAAGATCCTTGGACGTTACAGATAAATTGCAAGCCTTTTGGAAAATGCTTAATGATGAACCTTCCTACTATCAGTTAGTTCACGGGCTATTCAAACTGCTATTATATCTTAATGAACAAAGACTTGAAGATAGTAAAAGTGTCCAACAATTTATACCCGAGTATTTTATAGAGGACACCCCATTCGACGGTGTGAAAAATATTTTAGAGTGTTTGTTAAAGATTCAAGGAAGGTTGATTAAAAGCCTTGATCTGCTTCAGGATAAGGTAAGCTCAAAACTTACATCACGTCATCTAGAAAAAGCATTTATGAGCTAATAATTTGATTTTATATTTTAGCACTGCGTACCTAAATTGGTTGGAGAAATTGACTCCTGCAAAGTATATACAGCTGACACAAGCCGTTCGTTAACCAACGTTGATAACGAAGAGAAAGCTGAGAGGATAAACCAATCATTCTACTATCGACGCACGGAATTATTTTCTCCGCAAACACATGAATTGCCTCAAGAATGTCTGTCGCTCGATGAGCAATTTATCGAAATCATTGACCATATAGACGAGTTGCTAAATGGCCAAAGTGAGGTTTCTTTACAATCAAGTGACATAGAGTGTTTGAGTTATATTAAACGCGAATGTGAGAATGAATTATTGAGAGCGCAATTGAAAGCAGAATACCTTACTGACCAATCAATATTTCTTATCACTGCAATAACCAACAGAGGGCAGTAAAAGAAGACTTTATTGAATGGCTTATAAGCACTGATAATATGTTCTTCATTTCACTCTCATAATACATACACATATATATATTAGGTACTGTTATAACTGTAACTCGTATGAAATAAAGTCTTATCACAATCGAAACGTTCGTGGCTAATCCAATAATGCACTTCTCTTGCCGTTGGATTATATCACACATAATAATTGGGTTAGAACGTCAAGAAAAAGGATCATAGCAGTGTATTTTTCTCTTGCAAATTCTTCTAGTGATAGTTAAGAGTCTCCTGATGGAACAAGTTCTGAAGATAATGAACTGAAGCTGGGAGTTGACATAATTGAATACGTGTGTCTGATGGTTTTTATTACCTAAATTAGATACCCAAACCAAATTTGGAAAGAGAAAAGTTAAATGTTACCCACGGATGACTAGAAAACTTCTTATTCAAACGATGTCATTAGTTCAAGGGGTTAATAATCCAGTAATTGACAACTTGGTTCAATCCTCCTTGGAAAGCGAAGATGAAGACTTAAGACTTGAATGGATTCATTACGAGGAAATCACCAACATAGAGCCAACTCAAATTGACAACGTCTACAACGCTAATCGCCAATACACACTAGACGATGGTGAAAGCATGATAATGCTGTTATGCCTTGGAAACAACGAAGAATGTATAACAATACTTGTGAGTGAGTTTGCCAGAATATACTCACTTCCGACACACAAGCACGATAGTAATAGCAACAACTTCAAAAGATATTCCACATGGCTTAAAAAGCGCAACAAACTCATAAAGGGTTTTACCAAGTCTAATGACACGTATTACATGGTTGCTGATAAATGCTTTTACGATTATTATTCTCGATATGGATTCTGCTCCGCATGTGGAATACTCCGATGTAGTCCCGTGTGGTGCATTTGTGGACATAAAC